>JAKWBI020000341.1:0-52361 GCA_022664585.2 Zalerion maritima
ACTAATTATTTAAACAATCGCGCCGGGCGCCGGTCTTTGGTACAAATGCAACGGGGGATACCTCCGGCACCGCTACAGTATATGGCGATCCCTTTTAATTACCTTACCCCTGGGGCAATATTAATCCGCTATATATAGTAAAAGGCCCTTATTTCCCGCCCTAATTTCGCCAAAAAAACTAAAGTTATTAGGGTAAATAGCTTTTATTCCGGCGTGCGGTCGTAGTTGCCCCCGGCTAACCAAAGTAGGATGTTTTTATTAGGGCCGAACGTAATAAGCCTTATAAAGTTTATATTTGCCGTATTGCCAATTCTTTTACCTATTATTATTATAACCAATTTGGTGAGATTTCCCCTTAGGCCTTTTTAATGGGCGCGGCTAATTCGGTGCTGGTTTGTAAGGCGTAATATTATTTACTTTTTATATTTTAAAGGCAATTATACTTATAATACCGTAAATAATGGGGGGCGTATAATAATTCCCTTCCACGGATAACCCGTTATTAACCCGCCCTATTAATACTCCGACGCCCTTAATATTAAAACTATTATTATTACCCTTATCGCTACTGCCAAAACCGGGATACCTTGCGGTAATTTTACCGTAAATTTACCTCGGGTTCGTTATATGCTTGCCCTTATTAACCCCAGGGTTAGGCCTACCGCTAGTTTAATAATAAAACTATTCGCCGTATTAATACGGGGTATTACGCCGGCTCGGCGCCGGCTGCCCTTACCGTGCCCGTAATTAACGCAATATTTATTCCCGGATAAGCCGCCTTGCTTATTAAATTAATCGGTCGCCTTATTATTATAGGAAAGGAGCTTTTTGCTTTTTTACGAAACCGCGTAAAACCCGACCACCCCCCTTTTTTTTATTATGTATTCGCCGGTAAACCTTTATTAATTCCCTTAGCTCCCTGCTTCCCCATCGCTTTTTATTAATATAATATCCTTCCCTAGGCAATGCGCGCCGCGCCCCCGCGGCGATTTTAATATATTTAATAATAATGCTGGGTCCGTTAATTAATTACCCTGCTTAAAATATCGGTGCGGTTCCGTATATAAAACGCTGCGAATTTTTTTTTTATTTTTTTATTTTACCATACCAATACGGGTGTTTTTTACGCTTGGGGCTCCGTTCCTTTAAATTTTATTTAATTTATTACCAAATTACGGCTTCCGCTGTATTATTATTATTAATTTTAAATATAATTTAACCTGCGCGGGATTATTATGGGTTATTGCGTTACCGAAGCGTTATTTATAGCGGTTTAGTACCGTTATATTTATTAATTAAAATAAGGGTTCCTAAATTGGTTCGGCCCAGCCCCGTTATTTTATTAATATTTACCTTATAATACCGCGGCCCCGTTTTTAGGTCCGAGCTCGAAATACCTTTTTTACCGTTCATTTATTATTATTTATTTTTTTATTTCGAATCGGTGGGGATTATATATTATTTTAGGTTTGGGACGGTAAAGGGTTATAATTGGCCTATTATAAAAGGTTTATATAAAAGTGCGGGTGGATATTAAAAGGGGTGTTTAATTTTATTATATATAAGTTTATTATCCCCGTAATTATATACTTGGTATAAAGCTAATTTAATTTCCGCGAGGGCCGCGCGGTGGTTATATTATATAAGGAAAGCCATATTTTATTATTAATCTCGAACCTTTTTACGGGGAAGCGGTATTTATTCGTTATATTTTTATATTATTATTATATGACCGCTGCCGCCGCCTATACCCATTCGGTGGCCTCCTTTAATCGTTCTAGGAATTATTTTACGCGTCCCCGCGGCGTTTTTTTAAAGGGCCCTGGGTTATTACGCTTTATTATAAGTATTACGTGGTACCCGTGCGTAATAAAAAATGGGTTAAGGCCGATTAATAATAAATCGCGGTTATTAATAATTAATTACGTTGCCGGTAAAAGCCCGGGCCAATTTAATTATTTTATTAATACGAATATTCGTAAAAAATATTAAACCTTTTGGTTCGTTTGCTTGGTCGCGCCATCGGTTTAAGGGTGGAACGCGGTTAATAATCGCTGTATTATACCCGTTAATTTATATAAGCGTTGCCAAAAACCACCCACCTAATTCGACCCTTTATTATTTATAATTACTTTAAGGAAGCCGTGGAAATATTAAAAGTATTATATAAACCTTTTGGCGTATACCTTTATTATTATAAATATTATGGCTTTTAAGATTACGCCCTTATAAAGGCGGTCGGTAATTATTATTAAGAAACGGGGGCTGTGCGGGTCCGCGGCGGGGAGGTTTATTATAAAATCCACGGATATTTCGCTTTAAAAACGGTCCGCCATTAGGAGTAATTTTAATAAGCCCTTTTTTTGGTTTTTCTATACGGTGGTTTTACCGTATATATTATAATTACGTATAAAACGGCGTATTATACGGATTATGCCCGGCCAAAAATAATTGCGGGATAATATTATTATTATCCCGTTATATTCCGGGTGGCCGGTAATTATAAAATTATATACCTTTTAAATAAGGGCGGTTTATAATTGCTTTTATACTAGTATTTAGCGCCGGTCCCTAAAGCGCAGGTATCCCTCGGGTCCGAGGGAATATTTTATAATAAAAACCTTCGTTTTTATATCCGGGGGAAATGCTCGCTTTTTTTTTTTAATTATCTTTTATATAGTTTTATACTAATTATTATATTATACCGCTGCGGATTATAATTCCTAAAGCTTGGCGTTTTTAAATGGCGGGCTCGGGAGGGCCCTTATATTATATATGGCCGCCGGTAATTAATCGTTTTGGACTAATTAAAAATTACGGCCGGTAAGGCATTTATTTCCTTTCCCCTTTGGTATATTCTGGTCCCGCCGCGATAATATATTAAGCATTAGGGATAACCGGCCGGGGCGGAATTTTAATTAAAAACGGTACCGATATATTTACTTTTACCAGCGGACCTAATATTCCAATAAACGCCTTTTAATTATAAAATACCGTAAATTATTATAATTCGAGCGTACCCGGAATACGCCGGTTATATTATAAAGTTTTATATTTTATACCTTTATACTTTTTATTATAGCCAGGAATTCCTTATTATAAATATTATAATTATATTCGGCGGGTATTAACCGTTAGGAGAAAAAGGCCACGGGGCGTAATATTCCCGTTTTATTCCGTTAAAAAAGGTAAAAGCCTATTATTTATCCCGAATTATTGGCTTTTAAAACCGTTTCCGCCGCCGGGTCGAATTACGTTAATACCGGGGGGGCTATAAATGCCCTTTTTAATCGCTGGAACGCTTTGGATTTAATAAGGCCCCAGTGGAACCCTTTTCCCTTTTTAAGAAAGGCGGAGAGCGGGAATTCCAGATCGGAAAATTAATTAATAAATTCCTTATAAAAATTAGCGAAGCCTAAAAAACCGCGGACCCCTTTTACGGTTATGGGCTCCTTCCATTTGTATATGGCCCGTAATTTTTCCGGGTCGGCGCGTATTCCCTTTTTTATTATTATAATAAACCCAAGGTATATTATTTTTTTTATTGCGAAAACGCATTTGGCTGGGTTTAATCGAAGGCCTATATTACGGAATTTTTCCATAATTTGGCGGACCTTTAATATATGGTCTCGCTTTATATTATTTAAATAAACCAGTATATTATTTATATATGCCGTATAAAATACGTTAAAAAATTTGTATAATATATTATTAATATATTATTAAAATAATACTCCCGCGCCGTTAAGGCCGAACGGGGTTATCGTTTATTTATATAGGCCGAAACGAATTCCGAACGCTATTTTTTATTTATCCCTGTGGCGAATACGCAGTTTATGGTAGGCGGCTTTAATATTTACCTTAGTAAATTAACGCGCCTTGGCCAGGGTCCGTAATATTTTATAAATAAGCGGTAAGGGGTAACGGTTCTGGCGTATAATTATATTTAACCCCTTATAATTGTAATAAAAACGCAACCCGCCCCCCGGCTTTTTAATAAAAAATACCGGGGCGCGTGCGGGAGAGCTGCTGGCCCTTATATAACCCTTATTAAATAATTTTATTAAGGTTTTTCGTAAAACCAATAATTCCTTCCTTAATATACCGTAAATCGGACCCCATAATATTTGCGGGTCCTTTTTTTTGGCATTTTTTACCAATTTTATTATATGGTTTACGGAACCGCGGTGGGGTGGTAATGTTTATTTTTTATTAAATTCGAATATGTTTTCCAGCCCTTTTAATTTATCGGATGGCCGGAATGGTTTGACCATTAATACCTTTAATTATTTATTAATATTATATAGGGATATTGCGAATAATATTAGGTCGCTTATTTTTGCTTTATACGCTATGGTATATAGGGAGGCGATATTAATTAATTACGTGTTTATTAAAATAATACCCCTCGATTTTTTTTTTTACGGAAAGGTTCGCCCTATTAATATAAATCCGCTTTTTTACCGCTTTATATACGACCGCTTTTTTTTTATATTATAATTTGCCTAATATTACCGGGTATAATAAATTCGGGACGGGATAATAAAAATAATATTAGGAGTATTCGTTAATATTAATATTTATATATACCGTTTTTATTATTATAATTTTTTATTATACGGGTAATGCGGACGTATATATTAATACCCTGGCAGGTATTAAAATACGTGGGAGGCGAAGTTTAATAATAAGGGAATTATAAATCGCGCCATAATATAAACACCCGTTATCGATAAAAGCGTCGGTAAAATAAATCCCATTTAAATAAACGTTTATTAAAAAGGGGGTACCGTTTATTCGTTTTATCCCTTTTATTATTTCGCTCCGCGTTGGCGGCTCCTGGGTATACCTACGCCTAGGAATTAACCTTTTAATTTATTTTCCCCCTTATCCTCGCTTAACGCCCCCGGGTGGGGCGTTATACCCACGGTATTAATCCGGACCTTTTTAATTAGCTTGGCCAGGGCTAGTTTATATTTTAAAATAAAATGGCTATTAAATCCATACCGAATATATTGGCCTTTTTTGCGCCGGCGCTTTATTTTAATTGCGGCTACTTATTTGGCGCGGCGTGGCTTATTTTTTAATTTAAAATTTGTGGCGTTTACCCTTAATATTAGGGTGTCCGGGTTTTTTTTAAAATACGATTAATATATTATTAATACGCTGCTTTTTCCTTTGCCCAATGCCAAGTTTAGGCGGAATATAATATCGGTAATTATACGAACCCATTTTTAGTAAAAGTTAAAAAGGTAAACCAATATTAATATTAGGCGAAGGCGTTAATATATTACTTTATTTAATAATATAAGCTTAATGGAATTATTTTATACGGCGCCCCCTGCGTTTACCAGGAATTATTCGAATCGGGAATAAAAGGCTGGGAATAATTACCTTTCCCCTTAGTATAAAAAGTAAAGCTTTTTCGCCGCTTATTTATAATTATTAAGGTCCCCGAATACCGTTTTTAAATATATAATAAATTACGCGGGATTTTAATCTATTAATTTACCTTTGCCGTAAAATATTATAATAAGGGTTTTCGGTTTATCCTTTAGGTAGGCGTTAATATTATATTATAAAAATACATCGCCCCCGATAAGGTTTTGGTCCAGGATTAATTTACGTTCGATTTTAACCCGAAATACTTTTTATTTTACCTTATTACCGTTAAATTTTACCGGACAGGGGAATTACCTTCGTTACGGGATTATTATAATTGGCGGGCTATGGTTTATTAGGGCGGGCGGTATTTAATACATCGCCGAAATCCGGGTATTAAGGGCCGCGAATATTTAAATTAGGCGTTTTTTTATATTATTTAACTCGGCGGCGGACTTATCATTAACGGCCGCGAATACCCGGGCTATTTTTTGGTGGATAAGCAGCGTTACCGCCTTAGGGAGGGTTTATTATACTTATCCGCCGGCGGAAGCCTAATTATTTTCGTTTGGATTATTATTTATAATAAAGGCGCTGCGGGGTGGGTGCGGGATAAAATATGGTAAGGGATTATTTAAAAATCGAATATATATAAAAGGGCTAAAATTATATCGAGAAATAATAATAAGTGCCATAATAATATGTATATTCGATTTACGGAGAAGGAGAAGGGAAAAAGGGGGAAAAGGTTTAGGATAGGGGGCATGGTTTATGAATAATTTCTTATACGTATCGGTCCCGCGGTTAGCCCGCTGTGTGTACGTTGTGATATGGGTGGGCCTATGATAATTATATAAGTAATAATTTAAAGAAATATTCCGGGTTTACGGCTTTATATTAAACGGCTTTTTAACTATAATTTATAATAATTTCCGCATTTTTTAATATTATGGGGCTGGTATAATATTACGTAGAAGTAAAAGGGTCAAAAATCGGGAAAATTTGCGTTCAGCTAGTAGTTGTGTTCAGGTGGCGAGCACCCACAAGGCGGGTGGGTGAAAGAATTGAAACCCGACCCCGCAATTGTGGGGGCGTGGCACGGGTAGTGGCTTTCTCATCTGGCAATCGACAACAGCTGTTGAGAGTGTCTCGAATGATGCTTTACTATTCCTGACAGGTGCGAAGAATAAGCTCCCACCCATAGCTGTGTGATGCCATCGTGATCTGATAACTTTTGTTACCCTTTCTTGTTTCCGCTTCATTGTAAAAAAACCCCGGGCCTGGCATCTATCCTGGCTTCCTGTCATCGACGGCGTCGTTTCATCAATCAAAGTCCGATCCTCCTTATTGTTTCCCCTGGGATTTTCCTGCAAACTCGACACTTTATACTCTGGAGGTACCTGTCAACACCCACCCTACGCGGCACAGCCTTCGGAGGATGATTCCAACTCGGGTTTGGAACATGGGGCGAGCTCCACAATCCATCATTCTCCACGCGCTCTACTAGTCTCGAGCCCTGACACGGAAACACACACGCGGTAGGAGATACCCACGCGGGAGCGCACCAAGCGTCAGATCCTAGCAAGCCTGGCTAATTTGATAGCCATCCAACCACAGCCCTCGGCTTCCCCACCAGGGCTGAGCCTTAACAATTTATCTTGCCCACAGGTTCACGCTAGCCGACAAGCGAGCCGTGGTATACACCCAATAAGATAGGAGTATTCTTCATTTCGCACCCTCATGTATCCCCGTTTTCCAGCACTCGGACATCCCCAATTCTGACCAGCACGGGGATTTTGGGGAGGGCAAGGAAAGCTTCCCTCGTCCTAACGACTCCATTTCAAGGAGGTGGCATCCCTCGAAGGTTCCTTCCTAGCTCTTATCGTCGCGGAGAGATACTGAAAGTAGACATTTCTCTTTCCCGATAGACGACGAACCCTGTTAGGCATATAAGCTACCTTTCTATTTTTGGATAGGATAATTTCGAATACGTACTTTTCGACTGCACGCAAGTTTTATGGACCAAAAATGGAAGATGCCGGAATCTTCTAGACAGTCATTTACATACATGTATTAACTCTCGAACAGGGTGCACAACAAGACCGGAGGCTATTGATGAATTCCCGTTGACTTGGGGGACTTGTGTGTGACCAGGCCCAGAGAAATGGGTAGGGGTGGTCCAGATGGGGGCCAAGCAATCCTCCCAACCAACACTGCCATGTCATCTAGGATGATTTTCAACACACACTACCACCACCACCACCTCCTCCTCCTCCACAGGGATACATCTGTATCTCACCCCACGAAAGCCGAAGTCAAGCAGACCGGACAGCTGGTGCTGTGCCCTAACCCCAAGCTTTCCTGCTTGTCCGCGGCCCAAGCTGCCGTTGGGCTGATGGGTCGGGATTTGGAGCATGGGTACGATATATAGAGGAAAGTACGAAGGATACAAAAGTACGGTTGCTGAACCGATGCCCCGAGATGTGCTTCCCACCCATGCTCCCGCAACCTCTTCGCGAATGGCCCTGGTTCCTCATGTGCGTTATTTAGGCTCGCTTATTTCTTTTTTCACTTGGATTACAGCCTCTCCCCCCTAGCCAAGACTTGGTTGTATCTTGGATCTGTGTTGGTGTCTAGACCCAGTGTCTGCCGCACTAACTGTCGGGAAGGCTTGTCGTACAGCCGCAACGATGCCTAATATGTAATCCCCACCTATCCCATCTCATCCCAATACACCTTCCCCCGGTATTCCACTGGAGGGCTTTCCCCATTTTCAAGTCCGACGTATATGACAATCGTTGAGAAGTGATTGAGACTCCCGGTGCATACGATCGGGATAGGACATTATCCCGCATTGCATCTTATCGGCGTCCAACACCAAAGGCCGACCAATCCAACGCTATTCTGTACATACCTCACAACCCTATGGAAATATACCGATATACCAGGCTCACTTAAAGCCCATCCTTTCACGAGACTGCCATGGCCGGCCATCGGTATACCATATTAACCGGACAGGGTCATGAGAACAGAGACGAAGACGGAGAAGGGTATGAAAACCAGGAAACACACCCGGCATCAAGCGCAGAAGAGCTCTGGAAAGCAACAGATGCAATGCAAAGGGCGGCCGATACCATGATTGCGACAACCGAATCGTTTCGTCAACAGATCCATGAACAAGACGGAGCAGACCAACAGCTATCGACACCCTACCAACCACATAGACCAGATGACATTTTTGGGTTCCATCCAGATTCCTCAGACAGCCAGCCTCCAACAACAAGCAAAGGGAGCAGCTCAGCAATGAACATAGTCTCTGGGCCTCCTTCAAACACTTCTCCGTCACTCTTATCTACATTGCTTTCCAACGAATCCAGCAGACGTTCGCACACTCCACATATTAGACCGCCTTCATCAAGTCGAGCTCAACCCAAGGCTCCTATGGTTTCTCAAACCGAAACACAAGAAACGACGGCTGTTGCGACCCCAGTTCCAACAGCGGCCACGCTAAACGAGTTCATACCCCAACGGTGGTCATCACGTGCAGTGCCTCCAGTCAACACCAACGTAGGTAAACACTCCGGCATGGGAGAAGGACCCACCACAGGTGGTGAACGCGAGATGGTAGACGTGGAGCTCTCACCTGTAACGAACGGCACTAGCGGAACTGGCGGGTTAAGCATGACACAATGGTCCGGTGCAGGGTCAACGCCAACTGTTGTTCAGAACTTCACCCCAGCACGGCCAAGCGGCTTCACCCATATGTCTAAAACCAGCATAGGGCATGCTTCAAGACATGTAGATCTGGTGACTGCGGCAGAGCACTACCGGAATAGCGCAATGCTCCATCCTAATCCCCTCCACTCCAACCCGAGTGCAAATGGCGTCCTAAACCCCAATCTCGCCGCTCCTGGCATTACCGTGCAGAAGACGCCGAGCAGTCCAACGTCGCCCCACCAGAATGCTAGAGGCAGAAACTACAGCACAACCAGCTTCGGCTCTAGCGCCAAAAACACGGGAGGACTGTCGAGCATCCCACGGGACAGCGTGGACGACTTCAACACGCCTCTATTTCCCCGGCCGACGGCCGGCGGCTCCGGCCATGGGCTGTACGGGCCTTTGGCTCCCGGCGGGGTTAAGAGGAACGCTCTTTCCCGCTCTTTCAAGCGAGCGAAGGCTCATATTCCCCAGCTGAGCCCCGCGACGGCCAGCGCGGTGCTGGTTGACGAAAAGAACCCGCGGACGCCGCCATCTCTGGAGCAGGGTCCCATCCTCAGCAAAGCCCAGGAGATCATGTTCGTGCTTGTCATCTGCCTCGCGGACGGCCTCATGCTCGCGGGCCTCGCGCAGGGGATCGCGCCGATGCTTGCCATCCTCGAGGACTTCCCAGGGGCCGAGCAGGGAGAGACGACATGGTATACCGCGGCGTATGCGCTGACTGCGGGGGCGTTCGTTTTGCCGGGGGGGAGACTGGGCGACGTATTTGGCCCAAAGCGGATGTTCGTCCTCGGGTTCCTCTGGCTCGCCGTGTGGAGTCTGGCCTGCGGTTTCGGACTCGCTGCAGAACGTGCGGGCGGGAATGGGAACCTGTTCTTCGTGTTCTGCCGCGCCATGCAGGGGGTGGGCCCGGGGGTCCTCCTCCCCAACGGGCAGGTGCTCGTAGGCAAGGTGTTCCCCCGCCGGAGCCAGAAGCACGGGCTCAACTTGGCTACCGTCATGTTCGGCACGGCGGCCCCCGCGGGCTTCGTGGCCGGAAGCGCCATGAGCGCGCTCTTCGCGGCCAGCGCGTCGTGGCCTTGGTCTTTCTTCACCATGGCCGCGGTTTGCCTGGCCACCTGCGGGCTGGCGCTCCTGGCGCTCCCGTCGTCAAGATGTGACGCAAGAGCGAGCCACGAAGACGACGGGCTTTTCGCACTTCTGGACGTCCCGGGGATGGCACTGCTTGTAGCCGGCCTCGTGCTATTCGGCGTGGGCTGGAACGAGGCCCCGACTTGCGGGTGGCAGACACCGTACGTGTACTTCGTGGTCATCCTCGGCATGCTGGTTTTGGCGGGATTTGTATACGTGGAGAGGCATGCGTCGTTCCCTCTGATACCGCTTGCGAGGATGCGGGCCGAGGCGGCCGTCGTGATGTTTGCGCTTCTTGCTGGGTGGATGGCGTGGGGCGTCTGGGTCGTGTACACATTTCGCTTCCTCATTGAGCAGCGGGATTTGGAGCCTCTCTTGGCGTCTGCGCAGATTGCGGATTTTGCCATCCTCGGACTCCTGGGGAGCCTACTTCTTGCCGTCCTCTTCGACAAAGGGATTAAGCCGCCGATGCTGCTCGTGGCTGGTATGCTGGCATTTGTCGCCGCCTCTATCCTCCTGGCCACGGCGCCGGTGGACCAGGTGTACTGGATTAACGTATTCATCGCCACGATAGTCCTACCCCTCGGGATGGAGTTTGTTACACCTGCAGCGACGGCCATGTTGGAGATGGCGATGCCGGAAGGGGAGTGGGAGGGGGCTTCCTCGTTGGTCATGATGACGGTGAACTTCGGGATTTGCCTCGGTCTCGGTGTTGCTGGGACGGTAGAGAGATATGTCGGAAATGAAGGGGAGAAGGAGTTGGCAGGGATCAAGGGAGGCCAGTGGACAGGAGCTGGGTTGGCTGGACTGGGGTTTGTGAGTGCGGTGGTGTTGTTGATGGTTGATAGGAGATCAAGGAGCACGGAGCGAGTTCCCAGTCCTTAGAATGAGGGTAGGATGTGAGAAGAAAGAGCAAGCGAGTCGATATGAAGAAGTTCACGATCATGATCGAACATCGGCGGAACACATAAAAGGTGCGATGGTTGGTTCCTTTCCTTTCTTTTTTTGGATCCCGCATTGTTTGTATATTGCATTTCTGCCCGGTGTTTTTGGCGTTTGACCGCTGGCCCTACTGTTCGGGCCCTCTACTTTTCGTTCCTTTCGTTCCTTTCGTTCCTTTCATACAATACGTACAAGCTTGTCTCATTGGACTTTGCATCGCGAGGAGATACCCTCATAGACGCTCCCTCAAATACCCATCATCATTTGTTTCTCGCTAATACCGAGGACTGCATTCATTAGCTAGACGGCTATAGCCAAATATTTCTTGTATTTTATTATTCTTCTGTTATATATATATAATTCTGTGCCTATCTAGTCCAGTCTCGCACAGCTAGTACTTTCGGCGATTTAGAGACGAGCGGCCACCAGAGGACTGGTCGACAACACAATACCGTCCCCCATGCCATTTTATGACAATCCCGTCTGGCTCATTTGTTTGCGACACCACATTGCACAGTAGAAGTTGCTATATTCTTGACGACCCATGTGGATATAGGACAAACTTCAGACCAACAGCTGGAATGACTACCGCAGTTGGATGCCCCGTCGGAGTTCCTGGCCCTGAAATCCGCCACCCCAGGGAAGTCCGCGTACCCTGTGCCGACCCGAGCCTAGACGGTATACTCAGCCCGAGCCATTTCACCGAAGCTATTAACGATGAGATGAATTTCCATTGCCACTGCCCCATCCGCAGGGCTCCTTGCTCGTTCTCATGGAGACGAAGAAAAGCCCTCATTCCCAGCCAACATTGAAGAGGGCTGCTGTCTAGGTATGTTCACATGTGCATTGTGCCTGAGCCACTCGTGGGGCGAAACAAGACCGTACACATAGCAGGGCCCGGATCTCGGCTAACGAGTTCGTACAGTAGGCATGATACCTACTGTATGTAGGTCACCGTCCAACTCTCTAATTCCTCAGAAGCGCGCCACGTAGCCTCGCCAGGTAACCAAAAGTAAGTTCTCCCCCCGGAAAAAAACGAGAAACCCAACCCTCGTTCCATTTTCGTTCCTTGATTCCCCGTTTCGAGCCGGGTCAAGCCAAGTCGAGTTGGAAAAAGTGAAAAAAGTGAAAAAAAGCAAGCACGTATTCCCCTTTCTTTCCTCCCCCCCCCCCCAATCGGGGCAACCAGCCCACCATGGGAGTCGCAACATTTAGACAGCAGTAGGCACGTACATGTATGTGCGTCCCGCACGCAATCTCATTTCCCTCCCGTGTCCCTCGGAGACCAGGACTACCTTGGGGTGCCTACCCGCCTACCTATACCTATCATCGACATTATTATTCTTGCGTGTTTTCCACCGACATTCCGACCTCCATCCGACCTAGATCGAGTGGCGGCGGGAGCTTCGCCGGTCAGAGAGCAAAAACGGTGTCATTTATAATGGGAGGCCGAAGAGGTTCGCCACGTGCGCTGGACAGGCGCACCATGATACCATACTGTTCGTTCTCCCTACTTCGGCACTACCCTAGCAGATTCGAGGCGGTCGAGCAAAAGTGGAGGGCTCGAAGCAAAAGGAGATCACTGGCGCGGGTGCAACAAACTTGACATATCGGTAGAGTCTATGTAAATAGCCGCATTCTGGAGAGCATAGTGAGCACCCTGGTGCCTAAGCTGGTGGTAACTTACCATTTCCTGCATTCTGTTTTATAAATACCAGGATATTCATAGACACAAGACACCTGACTTACTAGTGTTTTGACTTGTCATTTCATTCCCATTGACGTCATGTATCTCTCTCTCTCGTTCTATCTATAGATACCTAACTCCGCCAGTGTCCTTCTCCAGGTGTAATAAATAAGAGCCCCCCCTGCTTACCGGATCAATGCTGCCCCATCCTTTGCGCTCCGTTGCCCTCTTACAGACAGCCTCACTACGTTCCTGTTTATCCTTTTCCTCGCACCCTACTTAGCAGCCTCCTTCGCCGGAGCAGGGAAGGGATTCTCGCTACTCTTCTCATCCCGAATCTTGCACAGCTTCTCTACCGCCTTGTCTAGCGGAATGGGCTTGCCGCGGTCCTGCGTCGACTGGTCGTCGCGCCAGCGAGCGTTGACCTGGCGGTTGTCCATCTCCTCGGCTCCGACGACTAAGTAATTTGAATTGTTAGTACTGAAATTCGATAACATTATTGAGGACGGAGGGGACTGTTGGCCACTACTTACCAAAGATAGAGTTATACTGCGCGAGCTGCCCGGTACGAATCTTCTTCTGCAGCGTGTTTCCGCTTGTGTCCACGTCCACAAACATCATCTTGTCCCTGAAGATCTTCGCAACCTCCTCACCGTACTCGTAGAATCCCTTTCCGACGGGCACGACAAGGATCTGCCTAGGACTGAGCCAGAATGGCCACTTGCCCGCGAAATGCTCTGTCAGGATGGCGGTGAACCGTTCGATCGAACCGGCCATGGCGCGGTGGATCATGACTGGCCTTGCACATCCGGGGGAGATAGGCTTGTGCTGGCGCACGAACGGCCTGTCCTTGTCGTAGGGACCTGTTGAAGGGTCGGAAGCGGCCACGGCTGCCTTGGCACTATCTATGACGGCCTGGGGATCCTTGGTCTTGATCTTGGGCATGGCCAGCTCGGCAGGCGGTGCCATCTTTGCTTCCGCAGCTTTCGCCTCCGCCTCCTTCTTCTTGGTCTCGTTGTCATCGCCCGTGATGTACTCGAGGTGGAAGTTCTCTGGCTGCACAAAGTCGAGCTGGATGGTGGCGCATTGCCACTCGCGCAGCAGGCAGTCCAGAATAACGATGTCGATCTTTGGTCCGTAGAAAGCACCGTCACCTTCGTTCAGCTCCCAGTGTGTTCCGTTGGACGCCTTGAACTCGTCAAGAGACTCCTGCAACATGTGCTCTGCGTTGTCCCAGGTGGCCTTCTCGCCCATATATTTGTCTGGCCGGGTGGAGAGCTTGAGCTTGAAGCTGAAACCAAGGAGCCCGTACACCTCCTTCAAAAAGTCGAAGAGATTGTCCATCTCGGCCTTGATCTGGTCTTCCCTAAGGAAGATATGAGCATCATCCTGCTGGAAGCGACGCACACGAGTGAGACCCGACAGGGCGCCGGAGGCTTCGTTCCTGTGAAGCACACCAAAATCGGCAACTCGCCATGGGAGCTCACGATGGCTGCGCTCGCGATGAGAGAACATCAAGCAATGACCGGGGCAGTTCATAGGCTTGAGACCAAATTGCTCCTTCTCCTGTTCTATCACAAACATGTCGTCCTTGTAGAAATCCCAGTGGCCAGACATCTTCCAAAGATGCGAATTGTACATGTTCGGCGTGATGACCTCCTGGTAGCCGCGCTTCCAGTACTGCTCCCTGAGGAACGACAAGAGGTTGTTGTAGATGCGCGTGCCGTGCGGAAGCCACATAGCTGATCCGGGAGAGAGCTCATGGAAGAAAAAAAGCTCCTGGTCCTTGCCGATCTTTCGGTGATCTCGCTTCGCGGCCTCCTCAAGAAACTTCTTGTAAGCCGCCATCTGCTTCTTGTCCGGAAATGACACACCATAGACACGCTGCAGGGTGTCATTGTCCTTGTTGCCCAGGAAGTACGATGACGAGTTCTTCATTACAGAGAAAGTCTCGATTCTGCCCGTATCAGGTACATGGGGTCCCCTGCAGAGATCGATGAGCGGGCCATTTCGGTATACGGTAGTCGAAGTTCCGTCGGGGATCTTGTCGTTGATGATGTGTTGCTTGTACTTGTTGTAGCTAAACATCTCCAGTAGCTCTTCCTTGGTCATGATGAGGCGTTCAAACTTTTGCTTCTCCTTCACGATGGAAGTGACGATGGTCTCGAGGGGCTTGTAATCCGTGGACATAACGGGCTTGTTTTCCGGAAGACACATCTCGTAGTAAAACCCATTCTCTACAGGAGGACCGATACAAAGGCTGCATCCGAACCGGCGCTCGCAGGCCTCTCCAAGAATATGGGCGGAAGAGTGCCAGAAGACCTGCTTCCCCTGCTCGTCCTCGAAGGTGAGAAGCTCTAGCTTACAACTGCGCTCCAGTGGGCGCCCAATATCCCAAAGCTGCTCCTTGTCGCCGTCCAAGCGAGCAATGACAGTGCGCTTGAGGAGAGAGTTGGAGATACCCTTGGCGATATCGGCAGGGGTAGTTTCGTATGAGGTTCCCTCCTTAACGCTTCCATCAGGCATGGTGATGGTGATTGACTCGCGGGGCTTGCTGGCCAGCTCCTCATCCTGCTTCTTCTTGAGCCTGTCGAACATCTCGAGCCTCTTCTGGAGGAAGTCTGGAGGGGGGTTTATCTCGAGGGGACCGGATGCGGGGTCGGTAGCGGCGGCGGCTCCTCCCTTCTCCTTCTTCCTGTCCTTGCGACCACCCTTAGCGGGCTTGTCGCCAACGGCCATCTTCTTCACCCCCTCAGCAACATTCTCGACGGCCTCTTTTGCGGAATCCATGGTGGGAGAGATGAATGGGTCGTCGCCTATCTGGCTTTGAATTGATTCTGTGAATTGACAATTGCCGAGGTTGTGAAGATTCGGGTCTGAAAGTCTGGAAGAGAGGTTGACGACTAGTTCAAGTACTCGAGGAACGGTGTATGTGACACAGCTCGGTTTCGGCTTTTTATATAAACCAAAACCAAGTGGGAATGATCCTTCCAACTTTCGCTTCCCTCAGCCCAGCCAAGGGAGTACGAAATTGAGCCTCAAATACGAGTTTGGAAGTGAGTCGCAGTGCCAATCTATGACACTGGGAGGTCAGTCCCGTTTTTCGATAATCGTAAGGTGCGTAGAAATGAGGCTACAAAAAAACAAGGGAATTCATTAAATTGGGCAAGGGCGAGAAGCGGCCAGCATTGAATGTGTTCGGGGTGGGCTTATCCGCAAACTGTTGTCTGGCGTCTGCGGGGCATTGCCCATTGACTCACTTGGAGAGCTATATTATCGATAGAGTCACTGTCTCATAAAGGGATATCCTTGCAATATGAAAAAGGACGAGCCTTGCCAAGCACTGGCAAGAATTGAAGCCCCCACTCTTAGGTGAGTCCCGGTTGCGCCACTGTGGCGCCGGATTATCTCTTCTCCGGCAAACGAGCGATAACGATAAGAAATTTCCTGTCGGTGAAAAAAAGTTACTACTACCACACGCAGCAATTGAAAACTTTCCCCAGCCCACCAAGCCAAAGCTCTCGACCATTTTACGTACTGTCCGAATTGCCAAAGCTACTGCCGACCCACCACACATACACAACGGAGTCAACCTCCGTTTCTTTCTCCGCACGAACGAAGCGAAGTCGAGTCGAATCCCAAACAAATCAAACAATGGCATTCAGAGGCGGCGGTCGCGGACGCGGCGCCCCCCGAGGAGGAGGTATGCGCAGACTCCTTCGAAAGAACAAATAACGAGACAAAAAAGGCCTGTAGAAAGCTAATATTGACGCCGACAGGTCGCGGAGGATTCCAACAACGAGATTTTGGCCCTCCAGCCCAAGTACTAGGTACGACTGCACAAGAGTTCCCTCTTCGTTTTCGGCACATGTTTTTGCGCCCGAGAAGCGATGGACAGGTGTTGCGATTTAGATACTTCGGGACCCGCTAGCTAACCAGACGGATTTGGCACAATAGAAATGGGCTCCTTCATGCACGCCTGCGAGGGCGAAATGGTCTGCGAGAGCATCAACCCGAAAGTACCCATGTTTAACGCCTCGATATACCTCGAGAACAAGGTATGTTCATCTATCCCATCTGTCCACTTGCTAACCCCGAAACTGTCTCCCACTTCTCCTCCTCAAACCTACCACTGACCTTCCACCCCCCACCCCCCCTCAAAACAGACAGCAATAGGCAAAGTGGAAGAAGTCCTCGGCCCCATAAACCAAGTCTACTTCACCGTCAAAACCTCCGAGGGCATCCAGGCCGGCTCCTTCAAGGCCGGGGACAAGGTGTATATCGGCACGGAGAAGCTACTCCCCATGGAGAAATTCCTCCCTAGGCCCAAGCTTCCCTCAGGCGCTGCTGGACGGGTCAAGAAGCGCGGAGGCGGCCCCGGTGGATCGCGTGGCGGGTTTGGTGGTCGCGGCGGTGGCCGTGGTGCCCCGAGGGGTAGGGGAGGTTTCGGTGGACGTGGAGCAGGCAGTTTTGGTGGCGGAAGAGGCGGTGGTGGATTCAGCGGTGGTAGGGGTGGAGGGGGCAGGGGAGGGTCTGGTTTCGGTGGAAGGGGCGGTGGTGGTGGGAGGGGACGAGGCGGGTTTAGTAGTCGTGGTCGCTAGGGATGATGGACTGGTGAGGATGCGCTTGCGCATGCCATTTCTGACCCGAACTATTCAACTCGGCGATGACGATGAAGACGAAACGCACGAATGAGATGGTTGGGACGAGATCTGTCACGACCTCTTTCGTTAACCCTGCTGGCCTTTACTCGTTTAAGGCAGGGAACGCCTCGAGCTACGAAGCCACGCCGCATTCTATACCGGAGTTCTTCAGTCATACAGCCCCATGCCTACCCATCAATATTCCCATCGATAGAGGAAAGCTGCCTCTATTCATGATCTCCTCGGAAACAGAAAATTCCTCGGAAGATTTTCAGAGTCTTTTTCTTATTCTTAATCTGGGGTCGGGCGTTCTGGGGTAACAAACTAAAGTTCTTTCTTTTTTTTTTCTTTTTTTTTTCCTGTGCCAGCTGATGTACACCAAGCAATGACTCTCACTCATGCGAATAGAATTGTATACCCAGTCTGCTGGGCAGTCTGCCTCATGGGCCTCTCTGGAGGATACCTGCATGCATGTGTACACATACTCAACAAAGTGTAGATGAAATACGGCCTAGAAAAAAAGCCACCAGCGATATCCACGACGTGGCAGGAGTCTCTTTATAAGGGCAAGAGGCGGTGGGTTGACAATATACCTCGTCATAATTCCTTAGCACCTAGCTGTCTTTGGTAATCCTAAAGCAAATCATCGAGTGGTATATTTTTATCTGTCATGTTGAATGTTGCGCCGAAGGCAATCGCTGCATTCGTCGTACACGAAAGGGAAGTAAACCCCCGAAAGTCTGATAACACAAGAGCCCAGAAACGAAAACATCCTCATTCATCAACATATTTATGATAGTAATAGGGTATCTCTTCCCATGCCCAAGCCCCAGATTTCCATACCCACCCATGCCATCGTGCCCTACGAAAAATCAAAATATTTCCCGGCCTCCCATTGTACCACCAATTTTTGAAACTGCCCCGATCCACCGGTTTTCCCAGCCCTCTTGATCAACTACCTGGCTAGAATCTAGCCTCCACACCATGACCGACCTCCTTTCATTCGTAGCTCGATCCCCGAGCATCTCTCTTCGTAGTTAAAACATCTAAGGCTTCGGGATCTTGAGCGACCTGCTCGTCATCAGGCACCCATGCGCCATGAACATGGCTACGATAGGGTGAAATTCGAACGCAGTGCCCGCACCAACGACGCCCAGGGGTACATTGTCGAGGACCCATCCGTTGTAAATCCACCACGCCATGATGCTGTCCATACCGAGGGATGTGGGGATGGGCGTTCCCTCGAAGTAGTGTGCCTTCCCGCTCGCGTCCTTGGGGATGATCTGGGCGGTGACGTTGAAGCGAGCAAGACGGGTGAGGCCGCAGAGAACGAAGAAAGCGAGGCCAACTTGATCTATGGTGGAGCGGAGGCCGAGGGAGAATCCTACGACTGCGGGGGCGATGCCGAAGGATATCTGTGAGAAGGGGGAGTTTTAGGTTAGTGATTTTGGAGGGTTTATGGGGAGGTCGGAATTGAAAATACCAAATCAGCTAAGCTATCCAGCTCCTGGCCCATCATACTGCTCTTCTTCCTCCACCTCGCCACCTTGCCGTCCATGAAGTCGAAAAACAACCCAAAGGGCAGGAACGCAAGAGCCCAGTACAGTTTTGCGTGATCGGCCGGGTCGCCCAGACAGTACTTCAGGGACGAAAAGATGGACATGACGCCGCAGAAGCCGTTCATCTCCGTGATAAAGTCTGCGAGGTGTAGCGCGCGAATCAAAGAGAAGTGTCCCGTGTTCCCCGACAGGAGCAGGGTCTGCTTGTCGTGAGCCGACTGCATCTTTGCTTTTGTCGATTCGTCCTCGAGAGCGGGGGACTTGGGCGCAGAGGAGGAGAGGAGGGGATCTGTGACAGATGGGTCTTTGCTGGCTGCACCGTTGCTGCCGTCTAGGTTGTTCATGCTGCTCGACATGGCTCGCGTGGTGGGACGGCGGGACATTTAATGGGATTTTCTCGTGCGCGTACACGGGAATGTACGGCGGGAGGAGGACTGGCGGGATTATTTGGCTTCTTGTGAGCTTCAGGGAAAGTGGAAAAGAGAAGTGATGGCTTAAATGTTTGGGAGGAGGAGGGAGGTGGTGGATGTCTTGGCAAAACCAGGAAAGGATGACGTTTGAGAGGAAGACCCTGAAGAGCAAATAGGAGGAAGAAAAAAGACAAGTCTTGCTCCGAGGTTAATGGGACGGACCGGATTCTGAATGACTCTTTTGGTGCTCCTTCGATGAGTGAGCTCGATACAACCTACTACCACTGCAGTCGAAGAGCGTCACGGCGTTAGCTTTTTTGAAGACGAAAGAATGCTAGTGAGTTGGAAAACTTGCCGACTGCGCAGATGTCGTTGTCGTCCAAGCAAACAACAACAGCCGGCAGCTCTGGCCAAGTGATGCCGTCATACTGGCCCCTCAGTCCGCCCATCCCTGAAACAGCCTAGCGGACCAATATCAGTCTTGGCACGTGAGGCGATGATCTGCTCCGGCCCAACCAATGACGCACAGTTTTCTGGAACATGCGCCTGCCCTACTACTATGCACTGCACACTGCTATTATCCAAGCTCTTACGTGGTACTATTCCCAAGACTAGGTAGATCTTGTGAACTTCAACTCAACTTCAGCAATATGCATCGAGTCTTTGCAGCTACAGCCCGAGTAAAAGTTGCTTGGGTGGCTGTCACACGCTGTCACAGCGACCGCCGCACCATCTATGCAGTCTTGGCAATGTGGCATTCTTTATACAGAAGAACCAACAGGACGCTGATTTCACAAGCTTGTGAAAGATGATTCTCAAACCTACAATGACATTCAGCAGTAATCCTGTAGGAAAGCAGCTATATCACGCTCGAGACGAATTCAGGATACCAACAAGTCTATGCTAAATTTGAACACTTTTACGCAATAATCGATGGGCCAGTCAATCCCGGCAAATAACTTTTCTACACACAAACATAAACCCCTCGGCTCAACCCCGACTCCGTGTGGCCAAATTCTCTCATAAATGCGAGTAACCAAGGGAACGCAGGAAGAAATTGGGTATAATGTAACATAAGCGAACGAGATCAGAACGGAAGGTTGAAAAAGATGAAAGATGAAAATCAAAAGCCGGAAAACAAAATATTTGGGGGCCTAAACAAAAAGAACTCCATTTTGATGTGTTATAACTCAAGACATAAACCCACACAACTACTCGTCCACCGGTATCGCGTAGTACACCAACGCACCCAACCCACCGAAAATGGACCGCTCATCTTTCTCCCACCCTAATGGCTTACTCCCCGGGGGAATTCTCCGGGTATATGCAAATTCGATATCGTTGGAACGGTATCGGTCCTTGGAGCTCCCGGCCTCTTCATACTATCCAGCCGTGTACTATCCCTTTTCACGCCATCCCTCTTAGACTTCGATCTGCCACTAATACTCCCAAACTCACTTCCTGACCCGTCATGCGCAACGCCATTCGGGCTAATAGCCTGCCCATTTCCCATGACAGCTGCAGCAGCCTTGATTGCTGGGCGTTCCGGCATTCCCTGGACCGACCCAGCATCACTGCTCATGTATGAGAACCGACTTCCTGATGCTCCATTTACCATGTTGTTTTCAGGGGACTTCGGCCGCGCCGCGTTAAGAGAACTACCACCTATCGCAGACCCCATGTTGACAGACGGACTCGGCGTGCGGTATTGTTGGTTTGGGGCAAGTCCATCTTGCGTCAGATGCGGGTTAGGCATTGGATTGTGAGTACCAGGTGTAGTGTTTGGATCGTATCCTATGTTCGACGGATATGACGTGGGCGGTGGCATAGCAGATTTGTAGTCCCCTGGGCCGATAGGTCTGGGAGACCTGGTTCTATCAGGAGCAAAGCCTGTCACAACCGTGGTTGGAGGCATCCCGCCGTCTGTCGTGTATGCCGTCGGGTTGTTTGAGCCGCCTTGTATTCCGGCAAAAGCACCGGACGAACTCGCTACGCTGCTCGGTGAAAGCGGGCCCTGCTGTAAGCCTCGGCTTGGGGAGACGACTAGATCGTCGGACGGGAATCGCCCACCTGGATTTGGTCGTGGAGGCTGGTTGTCGTAGGCTCCTGGTTGCATCAACTGGCTCCTGGGAGCCATCGCGTTCACGTCGTTTGCGGAAGCTCCGAAGGCCTCTTCGTCTTCGTCGTCGACTGCACCGTCGCTCGAGATACTGGCAGCACGGCTGGCACGGCTGCCGGCTCGGCTGTGACTCCGAACAAAATCAGATCGTTCTTGGGGCGTTCTTTCTGTCAATGCCTTGATATCTTCATACCAAGCCATCATAGTATCGTGGCTCTCTGCACGGAAAACCCAGGTGTGGCCGCGATGCATAGAGCCAGTCTGGCGGCCCTTGAGGATAAATTTGTTGCTAGAAGCGCCATCGGCAGAATGAGAGCCCAGCTTTTGCTCAGGTAGATACAGAGACATGATCGGCACTCCAGTCTTATCCGCGGACTTGAACTCATGTAGATGAGTTGGTGACAAAACATACCTGTGTTGGTTAGCTGGGACAAGTTCTGAAGGAGAAAATATTGTTTACGTACCAGCCAGCTGTGTAGCTCTTAAGATATTTGCTTTTCCTTTCGAGAAGGCCCGCGCGTATCTCCTGGCACGCATAGTGGTCTCTCCCGGGGTAGTGAATGTGTTCTGCTGAACGGATCGGCGCCTGAGGATCAACAAATTGTTCGTCCCTTCCAATAAACGCAAACCATTCGTGGTCTTTGGGCATCGAGATAGGTCCTAGCCTCAGCTCGTCGATGGCGTTGTATGCGCAGTCGGCGTCACGTTTCATAATGCTGGCTAGGGCATTGTAGCTTTTCTGGATTTCGCCCACGACAATCGCCTCAAGTTCCCGACCAGACGACTCAAGGTTCAGATATGCCTTGGGAAATGGTAAGTTGGTTATAGTCTCAACAAGTGGCTAATGGTGTAAGAGACATACCTGGTGCAAGTAATTTTCCTCGTCCAGCTGTCTCTCAAGCTGACGATCCACGGTCAGTCGCAACAGATACGGGTCTTGCTTGCCTGTTGTTATGCTGCTATCAAGTTCTGACTGGCCAAGGATTTCCTGCAGGTTGTTAACTGCTCGGCGAGTGGCATCCATCTCTTTGTCTACGCTGTTCTTGAAATCCCCTCCCAAATTCTTGATTTCCTTGATCTTCAGGTGCAAATCGGATCTCAAGCCAGTCAGAGCTAGAATCACATCCTCCTCAATTTCCCGCGCTTTCTGGCTCTCCGCTATAGCCTGCTTGTTGTAAGAACGCAGAATCTGGAGTGCATCATCGACTCCACCCGAAGACAAGAATCCCGGGGGAGTAGCGATGTTGTTGAGGGAATTCGACAGTTTCTGTAGTGATTTGCCACGGTGATCATAGTGATTTTGGACGTCTCGGAAGTAGGTGATAAGATCCTTGAGAATCTTGCGCCATCCTGGATCACAGTAGATGAGAGATTAGCGTGTGCTGCTAAGCGGCACGGAAGACGAATAAATCCAACTGTCA
Source organism: Zalerion maritima (assembly GCA_022664585.2). Lineage (NCBI taxonomy): Eukaryota > Fungi > Ascomycota > Sordariomycetes > Lulworthiales > Lulworthiaceae > Zalerion > Zalerion maritima. The sequence continues at coordinate 23,012 of JAKWBI020000341.1, forward strand.
TGAGACTTGACATTTTTGGAAAATTTGGAGGAAAACGTTCGAACGCATACCTTGAAATCGAGTTGCGAGGAGGTCTGTCGGGCTTCCTGTCGTTGGAACTGGACAGTAGAAGGCACTATGCTGCTCATCTGGGTCACTCGAGCTCTGAAGGGCAAGACTCCTAACACTTCCAGCCTTCATACTCCTCCGGCTACTAGACCTCTTTAAGCTGGCATTGCGTCGCATGCTGGACTTCTTTTTGAGGGTATTCTTTCTTGAAATTGGTGCATCATCGGGAATCGAAGGAGCATAAGAGCTGGTCCGGCTCATGTCGGGTCGTGGAGGAGCAGAGGCTCCGCTAGTAGCGCTATATGCCGGTTGGGGTGTTTGGGTCTGATATGTGCCGTTGGCACCGCTTGCCGCCGGGACGTTATTTTCGACGAGGATGGAGGAGCCCCTTTGTGGGCCGTTCCACTCTTCGGTGAACTTCCCGGTTCTATTTGTGGCGGAGGCGGATAAAAACATCGGATCTGTCAACTGGGAGTGACCAGGGGCCGGACTCGAGGTTGAATATCCGGCCTGGTAGCTGGCGGGTGCAGGACTGTTTCCCTGTGCGGAAGTGTTCGCGAGCGTGTTGGACAGCGTTTGCGAGTCCTGGTTCATCGGAGGAGCTCCTTGTTGTGGAAAATAGCTTGGGTTTTCGCGATGGGACCGGGGGGATGCGGAGGCAATCGGTTGTGAGGTCGGCCCTGATGGAGAGCGTGCAGTCATGATCATGGTGAGTTAGGTGGTGTGTAATGGCTCAAACTTGGGAGCTAATAGTTCAGCAGGTAGCGATGGCCCCGTTGGGAGGGTTCTTCCTTCAGAAATGTAGTACTGTGCAGAAGAGGGAGAGGCGTCACGCTAGTCTTGGGAGGCGGGTGAGGGCGAGATAGTTGCATGTGTGATGTATGCAACAGCCGGCAGGTTTGGAGAGTTTGCAGGAGGGGTGCTGGATAGTCGTTGGATCTTGAAGTGGGCCCGATGAAGATTGGTATGCTGTCGACTGCAAATCATGGGACAATTGGTCAGTCGGGGCGACGTCTTCGTTTTGTAAGAAGGCCGATAGTTGGTGGTGGAGTTGCTTATGACGTCGTCACCACAGCAATTCAGGGTCTAGCAGGAATAGGATGGAGGGTGCTACGCAGGTATCATTCGATGGGGAAGAAACACGGTGGTTTAGTTCCAGAGTGCGGAGGTCTCTCTAGTGCTATACTTAGCAGCAAGGTACGATGTACGGCAAGACAATTCGGGTCTAGAGATGGATAACCAAAAACAACGATATAAAAAGGCACACGAAAGGCGAAACGGGTGTTGGTTCTAGCAGAAGGCACCAGGTTATCGTTGGTAGGGGGAAAATGGAAGGAGGGAGAAAGAGCGAGAACATAAAAGTACGCCGGAGATGGAGAGACGAGTTGGGTTAATAGTGTGCCAATAGTGCAAGCGACAAAGGCTCATCTGCGCTGAAAATTGGAATGGGGAAACTGGGCATGGGGAACTCGGCCAGAATGGACACAATTAACCTGATCATCCCGCATCCCGTGTGTGGTTGTGTGTGGCACCTTCCCCACCTTGGCTGTTCCTCCCTCCGCTATCCAGCCGGTGATGATGAAGAGCGGCGACAACCTCCTACTGGCCCGTCAACTGGGAGTTTTTTTTTTCTTCTTTTCTTCTTTTATTTCTTTCCAGCAGGCAGCTTGTTCCGAAAGCTCTGTCCCCACTGCAGACAAAAGAGTCTAAGTCGCCACCTATTTGGCGTAGGTACAATGGCTTCCTGCGATTGTAGTTATTCTTTATTGAGTCGTTTTCTACCAGACGGCTATTGTGTTACTCCGTTCGCCAATGGATCTGGAACATTCAAGAGACAAAGCAGTCTTTCGCACCCTCGTCCCATTAAACTAGAAATCGAAAGCTGGGTATCTTTTTCATAGCAAAGAAGAGAGGGCGTACTCAAATACTGTACAAAACACAAACTGAACAAGGAGAGTATGTGCTTTTGTTTTCGTGTTTCCCGAAAGCATGCACCCATGACGTTTACCCTCCTCGGCCGAATGATCTTGTCCCCACCAGCCATCATCAGAAAGGAAGACCAAAGTTTCTTGCTCCAATTATTTTATGTCATGATCTCGAAGCTTGAAGGCCCCATTAATTGTATGATTTTGCCCATCCGTGCATTCTGTAATCCTTTGTGATTATCTAATTATTGTATTCACCCAGTAGGCTCTCTTTCTTAGATATAGCTAGAGGTGGTGACGCTTAACTTCTGGGGCTACTTGATCAGTTTTTGTTTATCCTTCCTCCCAATGTCCCCCCCCAAAACTTGTGGTGGAGTTTTAGTGTCTTCGCAGAATAAGCTGCTTTCTAGTGTCTCCGTGCGGTGGTATATGTACAACTCAGGCGCAGTGAACAACAGCAAGGATTTCCACGCCTCCTTTCCACATGTCCTACCAGACCGAAACCCTCACACAAAACACAAGGTAGTGCCAGAACGTATTCATGATCTAGCACTACAGTAGTCGCATTATGGAGCTTCTCTGTTTTGTGCATGCCCGTTCCTCGCTGCATCTCAATCTCTCGCACATCGAGCCCGCCTGAAGTCGAAAAGTCTGGGCGCAAAGGCGATCACTTCCCACAGCGAGATGGAGACATACGCGCCAAGCTCTCAGCACATGTCATGTTGGATCGTTATCATTAGGAACATGCATATCCATCAAGCTCATTCAGCAACCCGTACTTTGCGTATGCGCAAGACATTGGAAAGAAGAACAAGGGCAAATTCACCTCCTCATGATACTCTCATGTTCATCTCTTTCCTTGGCGCATATCCCATGCACGATCAGTGAACCTCATATTTTGACTGGCCCTATGGATCCTTAAGAATACTACCATACAAAGGATGTAACGCCGAGCCATCCAGATTACCATTACCCTTATAACCATATAACAACAAGCCGCCGTGACGGAATAGAAAGAAGAAAATACGATAACAAGGACAAAGAAGCCCTGAGAGGACGCCGCGCTATGCATGGGGAGAACGCCCATACCTTAGCATGTCCCAACTAAACCAGGTATCAAAATGTCCTCCAGAAGAGAATCTTCCTTACAGGTATGACGAAAACATATCATGTGGGCGCCATGAAAACCGATTCTTCCAACAATCCCGCAAACTTCTAAGCCGGATTTTCCACCACTGTGTCCCAGTTCTGAGGAAGGTCTTCAGACCACGTATCTGACGATTGAGCTTTGTTGCATCCAATTGCCAGCGAAATGGAGGGTAGCAAACACGGTTTATACTCGGTTGGCTGCAGGCAATATGCCAACTCAAAAACTAGCCGGGCGAGGCTCCTAGGACTCGGCAGGGTCCGGACTCGGCATAACAGGCCTGATCTTGGTTCTTCTCCTCGGCGGCGGAACCTTTGGTGGCATCTTCTTTGTCGGCGAGGGACTGGTGACGATAACTGTGGCAGCAGGTGGGTTGAGCAGAGCACCATGACGGTGCTTGGGCACTTCCGGCAATGCCTTCTTTGGGCGAGTAGGTTGGGTCCACTCTGCCTCGTTTTCCTTTTCAGTCCGTTCCTTTTCAGCTTTCCTACTAGGGGTCTTGACGCCCGGTTTTTCCCTCACTGCCACAACGTCCACGATGCTAGCGCTGCTAGCAGCTTGTGATTCGGAAAGACTGATGCCTAGAAACCTCTGGCTAACGCTTGGAAGCACCTCCGTAGGGCTTGGTGTTACGTCTTCGCCTTCCTTCTTCTCAGGGGAAAGCCACTTAACCTTGGTCACGCGATCGACGAGGCGCAAAGTCGTTTCATCTGCTGGTGCAAAGTGGGCGTTTCCGGAGCCCCCAAGAATGCTTATCAGTCTTTGAATCTCGCCTTTTTTATGATGGGGCGGTTGGTTCAGCTGCGTATGGGCAAGAAGAGGGTACAGAACACGCAGATAAGTGTGTCGCAAACTGACACGTTCGTCAGGCAGGTCGCACAGATTGCGCAGAACAATGTCCAGAAGAACGTGGAGGTCATTCGTGTAAAAATATTCGTATGTCGCCTTGGTAGTGAAGAGCAGGTATAAGAGCTTTAGGATCAAGAGCTGTAGAGAAGTTTCCGTTTCGCGATTCAGAACAAGGATGATGTTTTCACCAAATGTTCGATACTGATGACCGCAAAGACATAGCATCTTGACGACACGGTTTGTGAAAGGAGATGTTGGGGATGTTGGATCAACCGTCGTTGACGCAACCATGTACTGTTCATTAAGGACAAGCTAAAGCGACGTATTGAATTAGTAGGGCTCGTCAAGTATATGGAATGGGCGTAGGGTGGACATAGGAATCTTACATACCAGGACTTTGATGACTAGGTAGTGATACGGGTCAGAAACATCGTGGCTGGCGCATTCAATAAGCTCGAATAGATACGCGACAAAGGAGTCCTCGACCTGCATAAGGTCCGTTGGCCTCAGTCTTTCTACACGGCTCATCTCATACAACAATTCTAGCAGAAGGCGATGCAATCGAGCATCACTCTGCCACTTGCCCCCGATCAGCTCCAGCAACTTGGGGAAACAACCTTCGTCAATCATGCGTGGGAATGTCTCGTCATGGTGCCGACCATCGAGCAATAGGAAGCTGGTGATGATGTGGAGGGGGTCGAAGTCATCCTCTCCGAGGAGACTATAAATTATCTGCATTCGCACATATTCGGATTTGTCGTGGAATAGCGGGCTAGCGAGGAGGCTCGAGCAGCAAATATCAACTTCCTCATGCGTGGACTCAGTATCTTCGTCTGGGGAGAGGAATGCCTCGCGATATTTAGCGGAGAGATGTAGCCACGAGCGAAGAGTATCGTCGATCTGGGCATGAGCTTCGTGCGGTGCGGAGAGTGCCTTGGATAGGTCTAGTCAAGAGCACGGATAATTAGAACAATTCGGTTCCAATGGCGTGTCCGACATCAAATGTATAAACCAGGGGATAGGGTCCAATAGTCGTTCATCGAGGGAGGCACATGAAGGCAGCCCAGGGATGCAACTCCAGCTGGACTGACTTTTAGCAGCCGATGGTTGGAAAGGTCGAGTCGTGTGTGCGACAAATGGGACGGGGACAGGCGGGTGCTCACTCACAGGTCCAGAGCTGCTCTCCAGATTCGAACTCAATCTCGTCGTCCATTCTTGCTTAGGATGTCGAGTCTTGACTCTCGACCATCTGTGGGAAGGAGAATGGTTTCATAGGGATGGTGGGTGTTTTAGTTAGTATGTAGTTGAAGAATGCCTTGTGGGCTGAATGACGTGAAAAAGGGAAGAAGGGCTTCTTCTTTTGCCTTTGATGCGCGGCGATAATTGACAGACAGGAGATCCTATGCACGGGCCAGGAGGTTTCATCGCCCCACCATTACCCGCACAGCACGCCCAACCCCACCGAGTTCCACTGGCATTGTCCGGTGCCATGACCCACTGTCCGGTGCCATAGCCCACTGTACGTATGTACATACATTGTGTATAGGCAATGTTATACAACTCTATTATCGATATACTAATCTCTCATCCCAGTGTTTCTATCCAAATTAAAGCCTTGAGGATTCCGGAATAGCGTCACTAAATCTTCAACTATGTTGGCTTATAATCAAGAGCCCTATTCAACATCGAATAGGAATGTTATAAACTGCGCTGAGCTAGCCAACCCATTACCTATGCCGCCGAAAATGACCCGGCTTTGTATCGCATTGTCGGCTCGAAATTTAAAGCCAAAAAGAAGGCCTGATTTTGAAGATGAGTTAGTATAAGTCACTCAAATATTCACGTTGCATGGAACAATTCCATTTATCTTCAGCTTGTCATTCTAACCTAACTTAACCCAAACTGAATCAGGTTCCACTGGTCTCTATGCACCGGCTCGCCTCATGATCTATTGAATCCAACTAGCGAAGAGAAATGTCTGCGTCTCTACCACGTCAAGAATGCGGAAGGTTCGTGGAAGTACGAGGCTCGTTCCGTAGCAAGGGGATACGAGTATAGACTGCTAGTCAGAGTCATCATAGCTGAAGTCCACGGCTTGGAAGAGTTGGAAAAGATATTCATTGCAGTCCCCGTCAGGGAGGATGCTAGGGATTTCAACTGTGTCGCGTGGGTTCGGGCGGCATTGGAAGCGGCAGACAGAACCCACGGAGAGACAAAAGAGGTGCTTAGTACGAAAGTTGCTGACTGGGAAAAGGTTAAGTATGAGTGCTTGCGATATTGTAGATGGAAGAAGCATGGAGGTACATAGGGAGCAGGACAGACAGTAGAGATAATACCCACCCTTGACTTGCTTATGGGCAAGGAAGTAGTTGAATAGTCGGTATAAAAATTGACAATGGCAGAGCCATTTCGCAGCGAAACTTCCAATTAATTTCATTCTGTTGAACAGTGAATATCCAAAGAAGCTTTTCCAAAGATATAGTACAGACAGGGAGAATTCCATTGCGCCGAAGCCAAAACACGCTTCCTCGCCAAGACCCCGCAACACCACGTAACATGCTTGTCTATAAAGAAGCTAGCTTCTATAGTCCGTCTATTATTCCACAGCAGCAGCAAATACAGCAGGTGGAAATATTGAGCTCGGGTCATTCATGCCTCCCGAATCGTCGTCCCCAACTCCCCGTAAGCTCAATACAAGCCTATATGCCGAGCTGCCGTTAAGGTAATATCGGTGCAATTTCTTACTCCTCAAGAACCCTAACCTTTCATAAAGTCTCATGGCAGGTATGTTTGTCTCTTCGGTCTCCAGCACAATCTCATCTGCCCGCTTGTCTGCCATTGCGTCTATCGCTAGTCTGACCAGCTTGGTCGCAATGCCTTTTCCGCGGTGGGCAGATGAGACTGCGAGCATAGCTATGTAGCCGCGAAATGTTGCGGGAGAGTGCGATGCATGGGGCTCGAGCTTGCATACGACGACGCCGATAAGGGAGGAGGTTGTCGGGTCGAGTGCCTATTAGTCCAAGGATGTTAGCCTTGACAACGGGTAGTTGTGGAGGGTGGAAAGAAGTAACTCGTGAGATTCTAGAAGGATTCCCAGTAGCACGGATGCAAGCAAGCCACACATGACTAGCTGAAATGGAGACATGAGAACCAACCATGTAGCACAGGTGACCCCATTGGTATAGAAAGTACCGGTACACATATATACTATAGGGTTCGCTGAGGTCCTTCGATATCAATGCTCTTATCTCCGGGAGATACTGGGCCTCGAGTTGATGCGAATACTGAATGTATTTGAGGTCGTCGGCCTTAGCAGCCACTTGCTTCGGATTCGGCGTAGAGTCCGTGGCCGATGCGGGGGCAGGTACGGGCTCCGTCATCGCAGTCGGGTCGTCCTTGTCTGCGACGGGCCCCGGGGCGGCCAGCTCGACTTCCTGTGAACTAGACGAACTGATTGGCGATTCGACGGTAGGGGCGGAGGACTCGGCGTCTTGCGAGCCGCCCGACCTGCTGCTGCCGGGGGAGCAAATGCCCTCTTTTGCTTGCGATATTTGTTGCTGCTGCTGCTGCTGCTGCTGCTGCTGATGTTGGGTTTGCGATATTATCGAGGCCGTGAGTTTGCGCTGCTGTGCTCCAGCGTAGAACGATTGGGCACGGGCCGCGCGGGCCTCGGAGTTGAGAAAAACGCGGGAAGTGAGTGGCATGGAAGGAATTTTACGGATGTTTCTTGTTGTTTCGAAATTTGATGAAAGACTGCTTGCAAGTGCCTGCTTGCTATTGACTCGATAGTGGATATTTTGGCTTCGACTTGACGGTTGAGATGAAGTGTTGGCGTCTTGGTCTTGGGGGGCGAGCGAGTGGTGCCCCCTCCGCCTCTGGGCGATCCTGAGTCTTTGTGTGTTGCGGCGAACGCGGGGTTCGCTGGCTCTTGCTGAAAAGACCAGGGCTCAAGCTTCCTTCCTGGGTTTACGCCGCTGGGACTGCTGGGGCCTGCTAGCGTGGAAAAAAGGAAGCAGCGCACCTGCTCCTGCATGGTGAGGTGGGGCAACACAAGTCCATCTTGCATCGCGGATCTACTGTACGCTGAATTGGAATTGGAACCCCGACAACAACTACAAACCGAAAGTTGTGTTGTATGGAAGCATTCTTGGTTCGCAGCATGGTGAAGAGAAGCTAGCAATGATATGAATCAGCTAGTGAGGATATCGTGGAATACAGAAATAGGGTCAGTGGATAGATGCCACCCAGCGAAGTCGATTAGCGAATATGCATCCGTCTCCCTCAGGACTTATCCCTTTAAGGTACATGAACCGGGCACCCCGGTCGCTCTGCGTCTGTTGATGTCGACGTCATTTCAAGGAACAAGGTGACAACCACCAGCTTCTTTCAAGCTCCGCAGCTACGTCGGCTTTATCCCGTGCCACCCATCTCCGCCCTAGTGGCGGTACACGCCGTCCACACACGAGAGCAAAGCTAGTTTACCTACATGTCTGCCTTTCCTTCCACTCATCTTCTCAACTATCTCAACATTCCTTAAAGAGTCGGCTGACATATTTCTACCAATAACCAGCCCCATGGCTGCCTCCAAGCTCCGTCGAAGGGGCGAAGCGGATCCGGCCGCCGCACCGCCTGCACCACCCTCGTCCTCATCGACGTCTTTCCTCGCCGTCCCAAATAGCGAACAGCCTTCCGAGACCGAGACCACCTCTGTCGCACCCTCCACCCCCGAGCTTGAAGATGGCGCCAGCACATCCATAGCCGGGGAGGGGAAGGCGGGACACGACCCAGACGTTCAAGAGGATGTCAAGGTGATTCACCACCACCACCATAGCAAGGCGAAGACGCGCAAGAGGAGAAACTCCTTCATATTCCTCCTTGGTATCCTCTTTGGTATCATTGCCGCCGGGTTCTTCGCTAAGACCAACGATTTGATCGATTTCCCCGAGATTGGGGAGTTGAGCATGGACAGCCTACTCGATGTTCTGCCCGCCGGTCTTGTATCCGACATGCGCGATTTGGTAAAAGGAGAGAGGGATTTTGTCGAATCCTACGATAGCTTCTCGGTCGGCATGAAGGTGAAGAGCGAAGGTTTGAGGGCGCATCACCCCGTAATTTTAATACCGGGTGTCATCTCGACGGGACTGGAGAGCTGGGGAACGGGGAACTTTTCAAGACAATATTTCAGAAAGAGGCTGTGGGGTAGCTGGAGCATGATGAGAGCGCTTGTTTTGGACAAGGAGAACTGGAAGAACCACATCATGCTCGAGAAGGAGACGGGCCTCGACCCGCCCAACGATATCAAGCTCAGGGCGGCCCAGGGGTTCGATGCCACTGATTTCTTCATCACCGGGTACTGGATCTGGAACAAGATCTTGGAGAACATGGCTAGCATAGGGTACGATCCCACAAACTCCTTCACAGCTGCTTACGACTGGAGATTGTCATTCGCAAACCTGGAGGTCAGGGACCAGTACTTTACAAGGCTAAAGAGCTACATCGAGATGGCGCATCTTGTCTCGAACAAGAAAGTGACGTTGACGAGTCACTCCATGGGCTCACCGGTTCTCTTCTACTTCTTTCACTGGGTAGCGTCTCCTATGGGCGGAAATGGCGGAGACGACTGGGTAGATGAGCACGTTGATTCCTGGATCAACATCTCTGGTTGTATGCTTGGGGCCGTGAAGGACATAACTGCGGTTTTGTCTGGGGAGATGAGAGACACCGCCCAACTGAACGAGTTTGCTGTCTATGGCCTTGAGAAATTCTTGTCCAAGGAAGAGCGCGCAGAAATGTTCCGTCGAATGCCAGGTATCAGCTCCATGCTTCCAATTGGTGGGGAGGCCGTGTGGGGGAATATGACATGGGCACCAGACGACCTTCCCGGCCAGAATTTTAGCTACGGGGCATTCCTTAACTTCCGGCCCGGCGAGGATAGCAACTACACGGCGCCCGCCAACAACATGACAGTATCGGGAGCTATGAAATACCTCTTAAACAGCACGGAGGGTTGGTACAGGAACATGGTAAAACGATCCTATAGCCAAGGAATTGCAAAGACTCAGAAAGAAATCGAAGAGAACGAGAATGACGCCAGTAAATGGTCCAACCCTCTGGAAACACGTCTCCCGCTCGCACCGAACCTCAAAATCTACTGTTTCTACGGCGTGGGCAAGCCCACTGAGAGGGGATACTACTACCGCGCTCCCGACCAGCCTGGCCTGACAAACCTGAGCATCACGATCGACACGGCGCATACCGCCGAGAACGTCGACCACGGTGTTATGATGGGAGAAGGTGACGGCACGGTCAATCTGATAAGCACGGGATATATGTGCAACAAGGGCTGGAACATCAAGCGGTACAACCCGGCAGGCGTCCAGGTCAAAGTAATCGAGATGCCGCACGAGCCCGACAAGTTTGATCTCAGAGGTGGGCCCAACACCGCCGACCATGTGGACATCCTCGGACGCCAAAACCTCAACGAGCTAATCCTCCGGGTGGCTGCTGGGAGAGGGGACGATCTCCAGAATTATATCGTTAGCAGCATCAAGGAGTATAGCGAAAAGGTGAAAGTCTACGAGGAAGGGTAGGAGCCGGAGGAGGAGGAGGAGACGTGATACGGCTGGGAAGATGATAATCTTAGAACCGTTGTCGAGTTGCATGATATACAATCATGCTTTGAGTTCAAGGGAATAGGCGTTTAGGATCGTAGGCACTGCCATGTTGTTCACGCTCTAATTGTTTTGTATAGAGCGGCAAGCTCTGGTGTCGTCTCCCATTTATTATAGATGGCCGATCATGCTGGACGGCGAACTGTAGAATAAGGTGCCAATTCTCTGAGATCTGCCTTTTATACCCCATTAACCCTTGCTTGAGTTCCATAAAAAATACAATTATTCTTGTCCCAAGTTCAAGTGCTCGTCTCAAGTAGGACTATGGTGCTCCTACAGGAGTACATAGTACCGATCACACCTTCTATATCCCCAATTTATACCTATTACAATGCCATGCTACAAGTGACATTCATACTCCTCTAATACCTTCGTCGCTAACTCTGCTGCATGTAGACATCTGACATACTGCTAACCTAACTGCTGAATGTTCTCATTGTGAGCTCTTGGCAGTTCCATCGCTGGAAAAAACTCAGTCCCCCCAGGCTCGAACTGTAGGAAGTGGCTCTCTAAGAAAGACCCCAGTTGCCGGCTCTTCATTCCACCCGAAATTCATTTGATCCGTGGAGGGAGGCTCTCAGCCCCCATGGGTTTCCGCTAGAAATCCCGAGATACGTGTACGCATCTGCGTGTCAGCTCAGTCAGCACGGCTAGTCTAGTTTGGCCACTACGGCTTCGCATTGTCTCTGAGCGGCTATAATTTTAGGAGTTACGTACCCGCTTTATAATACACCTGCTTGTCTCCGGCAAGACCAGCTTGTCGAAGCTTGTTAAGGACACGCTTCAAGTCGTGCCAGTCACGGAAGTCGTAGGTATACACGCAAACAAGTCTCTCCTTCTTTGCGACATGGCCGGGACAGTTAGGCCCAGGCTTCGGTTCAACTTTGGCAGCAATTCCGAGCTCACCTTTTACAGTGAGGGTTGCAACGGTATGCCATACTTGGTCAACGTCGCTTTCGCGCGGGAAGAGCATCCACTACAAACATTAGCGACGAAAGACGGAATGCTGATCTTGGGAAGGTACTTACCTTTCCCGCCCTCACATTAAGAATGTTTGCTAGCCCCAAGATGTCGCTGGAGCAGAGATCCTGCTCACTTTTGGTCTCTTTAGTTTTCTTTCCCTGTGGCAAACTGGATCTTCTCAAGTCGTCGAGTAGACCTGCAGTAATGTGCAGTCGCTCCATCCCGCCTCTGACAAATTTAGCCAGGTCGGTACCATTTAACGGAAGGGGCGCCTCATTCTCGCAGCCGTGGACATCATTCGCCGGAGTGCTGGATTTCTGGGCCAACGGCTGATTCCAGTGCGGGTTGCAGATGAAGATCCAAGGTGTTTGAGCCGTTCGAGGAGTAGTGGAAGGCGGTAGTCGCTTCAAGAAAGAATCCACGGATTCTGGCAACTGCCAAGCATATGGAACGCCGGCATATGAGTTTTGCCCGCTTGTTGTAGATGATGGTGTCTTGAGCTTCGACTTCGGAGATTCGTCGTGCCTAACGACAGGTGGTAGTTTCATGGAGATTGGGGTATTAAAGGTCTCTGTCGGAGCTGTAGGCCTTTCTCTTCTTTCTATTCTCCTCTCAATCTGACCCTACGTGTCAAATAGCGGTGAGCTTGAGCCAGTCCGATATTTTGCGACAATTTGTTGTATTTCGACTTACTTGAGACGGGTTTCTAGTTGCTGCCCACCATATTGAAGTATCCAGAGAAGCCACCTGGGCTTCAAGGCCCTTCACATCGTCCTCATTCCCTGCCGGTTACTTTGTTAGAATTCTTTGTACAGAAGGCGCAGAAACGGGCGTAGTTCAAAATAAAACATATTGAATTTACCATAGAAATCGGAATCGATGTCTGTCGCTTGGTAGTTCATCTTCTCGCCCCCAGTCGTTGTCTCGAAATATAGAAAGCTGCGTAGAGAAGGTAGGACGTTTTAGGCCGCGCTTGTTTGGGGAACGGGGTGAAATTTGCCAGGATTGGATCTTAAATTAAGACAAATGCTGGGCCATTCAGCACTAATACAGCCACTTGACGTCTGCCTAATTATGGAGAGTTGATCTTTCTAGATGTAGGCAGCCCGCTTGCTCTTTCCCGAGATAAGCAGTAAAGCACCTGTAGTTAGTTGGTTAGTTAATACCTACTTTTCACACTAAGGAAGAAGCCGATATCTATGAAACGGTTGTTTGGAAAGGATAGCACTCATCCTTCAAGGCTCTTGTACATTTGCGGAAGTTCCAACACAGAAAGAACGCGCCGATTGCCCAGAGATGAATCTAAGAGATGTACTGTATTCAACTGTTTGCCTCTAGGAGGATTGGCGGTGTTCCAGCCTCTATGTACAGTATGTACATACTCTAGCCCCCAGACATCCGGTAGTTGGGGAGCTCCATGCAGGTACCCCTATACCGAGTCTAGAGGCCGGACCCACTTCCCCATTCCAGCTTCAAAGCCTTGGCTGCGTCATTGGCGGGGTATCTGCTGCCGTATATCTTCGCCCTGTGCAAGACCCGAAAGGTAATCACTTCCCCACCACTACTGTTTTCGCAGAGCCTTTCCGATAGGGTACGACCGATACACTATATTGTTCCTATAATTCAAGCGCAAGTCTTTACGGGACAAATGACCATGTTTGAAGAACCGACTCTAGTCGACTCCCGCCAGTCCCTTGTCCTAGACTTACCGCCTAGTTGCATCGAATTCTGTCCCGCATTTCCACAGTTCCTCTTGGTTGGCACTTATAACCTTGTCAAGGATGAGAACATATCACCCTCATCGGCCGGAGGTAAAGATGACAGCGAGATGGACAAACCAAAAACTGCCAAAAGACCTCAAAGCAGGAACGGTTCAGTAATAGTATTCAAATTTGAAAATGGACTACTGTACAGTCTCCTCCATCCTTTCGAAGCAAGCACGCCATTGCTGATTTAATTCCAGGACTCTCACACAAACGTTACTCCAACCCTCGGCCTTACTAGACCTGCACTTTTGCCCCCACTCGGGGAAGAATGATACGTTGGCGGTGGTCTCCAGCACAGGTTCACTTACCTTTCTTAGGATGGATGGGGCGGCTCTGCCGAAGTCTCCCTTAGCTACCATCAAGACGAACCAACTCTTTCCAACCGATGTCCTTATTCTCTCATGTGCCTGGCATCCTTCTCGATCTGATCTGATTGGTATTACCACTTCAACTGGCGAGGTCCATATTCTCAGCCTGGACGACTCATTCCAAGTCAGGGGCAACTTGGAAACACCAGCAATAAAGCACAGTCTGGAAGCATGGACTCTGAACATATCGCCGCCACCGAATCCAACCATGAATAATGAGAAGGAGCTCGTGGTGTATTCTGGCGCGGACGACTCAAAATTCTGCCATGCAAAATGTCATATCCAAATCGGCGATCCTGATTTGACTGATCTCAAAGTCGGTAAAACTGGCATGACGGCTACAGTCAAGGCACACGGCGCTGGTGTAACGGCCATTCTTCCCCTCGACATATATCCCTCGGATGGAGCCCGAGTTGTGGTCACGGGAAGTTACGACGATACTATACGGGCTTTCGCGATGGATCACAATGATTTGACCTACTGTGGGGGCAGTTCAGGGAATATACTTGCTGAACTTAACCTAGGCGGTGGGGTGTGGAGACTTAAACTCATTGACACGAAGGAGGACAACGGCTGGGCAGTTCACATCCTAGCATCTTGCATGCATGCCGGAGCAAGGTTGGTTGAGCTTCGTGGGACCGAGGATGGGCAATGGATCTTTAAGGTACTCCACCAGTTTGTTGAGCATCAAAGCATGAACTATGGGTGTGACTGCTATCCAAGAGGGAGGTCTGGAGACCGCTTGGTTTGCGTCTCAACCAGTTTTTATGACAAGCTTCTATGCTTATGGGAATGTGCAATTCCAAATAAAAGCTAGATACCTGGGAAGTTGGTTTGAGTGAAAGGAAGGCTGATATATAGCCTGGGGAAACCCATGAAAACAAGCACAAAGCTCTCCATATCTGTTTCCAACAGCCACACAGTGGGCAGGACGTATAAATCCTCCCCGGCCTCAGAGCAATAGAAGTGAGGATGATAATAACACTAACCTCAGGCTAATGGCAAAAAAAGTAAAGAGGGAAAGAGGATGTCGCACCTATTTTAATATTATCTATTGTACGTAGGTATCTATATACAACAGGATCTTACGATCATCCACAGTCGAAGCTAGGCAGTTCATGTGCCAAGCCTATCATTGCTTCTACTTTCATAAATGGCTTATGGAATAAGTAGTCATTAGGAGTAAATGCCTAGCCAGACTTCACGATGTGCTGTTCTTTTTTATATCCTTCAATGATCAATGTTAAAACTTAGTAATGCTTCTACTGGTGCTTCTAGTTGCGGTGTGTGTGAATATTGAGTCCCAGCGGGTCACATATTTTGTCACCCACTTACTTGGTCCTAGCGCGCGATGTCGCCCCATCGGGACAGACCCAGCGAAGGCTTGAGCCTAAACCGGGGCTATGAGGGGTGGGCCTATGGAAAATGGCAAGACCCCCCCGGAGAGCCTGAGCGACCTTGATTTTTAAGGCCATTATTTCTGCCGCCTTACCACATCCCATAACCGTGACTGCAGACGCGCATGCATCGCATCGTCACTGGCATATCTTTGGTTTGGCATGCGAGACCCATCTCACCTCGACCACCAAGACTTCCGACCGCAAGCGCATTGTGCAAATAGCAGCCGTCCATGAGATTACGCTCTTTGTATCCTTTTAATTCTTCTTTACTTTCGTCCATCTTAACTCTTAGACGTCTGGTCACATCTCCCTCGACCTAGCCCCAGCCTATTGACTACATTGTACCATACAGCCTACCGCTCTGCTGTCCATAACATCGCCACACGAAGCTCTTGCATCGGCGGTCCTTCGCGAGGACTGAGACCACTAGCAATCGTCCCGAAAATCTGCTCCTAGTCTGCCACTCCACCCTCGATAGCTTCGAAGAGCCCTCGCCCCAACAATCCGAATTGGCTGACCGACCAGCCTCGCAATCATGTCGGTTCAGGCTCAGCCCTCCCAAGCCTCCCAAGGCGGCCAAGGTCAACAAGCCCAATATCTCGACGACTCCACCATTCTCGCCAGGATCAACGAGGCCCTCAAGATCATCCATTATCCCTACTCGCAAAACGACCAGCGAAGAGAAGCTTTGGCCTTCCTCGAGGACGTCAAGACAATTCCCCTCGCCCCGTCACATGGATACACCCTAGCCATCGATCCAAATTCCGCCCCTACCATACGCCACTATGGGCTCTCCCTTCTCGAGCATAGCATAAAACACCGCTGGCATGACTACCCCGATGCCCAGCACGTCACTCTGCGCCAATGGGTTCTCGGCCTCGCCGAAAAGGTGTCCCTCCAAGACCCTCCGTACATCCGCAACAAGATATCTCAACTCTGGGTCGAGGTCGCCAAGCGCAGTTGGGCACAAGAATGGATGGACATGGACCAACTCCTTGTCCAGATCTGGAACTCGCAGGACTCGGTCGTGCACAAAGAACTGGTACTATCCATTCTTGAGATGCTCTCGGAAGAGATATTCAACGGCGACGACAGCGTGGTAGAAGTTCGCGATGGAGTTCTCAGCAAGGCATGTGTCGAAATCTTCACTCCTGCCGCTGTTTTGACCGAGGCCTTTCCCAAGAGGACCGCCGGCCCTGATGTGCGGTGCGAATCAGAAGGCTGGATTTCACGAATCACCACCCTCCTCGGCCAGTGTTTGGAGAGCGATCTTCAAAACAACGAGGGGATCAGGACGTGTGCCATAAGGGCTCTCTCGGTCTTCTACTCGATCATGCCATGGGCGATTCCCAAGGCTATTATTGCCTGCAGCTGCGTCCCGACTTTGTGTAACGGACTGGCATCTTCTCACGTTGCGGTGCAAAAGGTATGAGTGCCTAATCCTTTTTTTGTGGCAAGTTTGCATTCTAATAACACTGTTTTCCTATATAGGCTGCGCTTGAGGCCGTTCATGCTCTCTACTCTCGCACAAATTTCCACGGGGAAGAGTTTGTTGATCTGGTGGTCCCTTTGTACCACCAAGATTTCATTGATTTGTGTCGCAGACTCTTCGATTGGTCCAGAGTGGATGCGGATGACATTGACGAAGACAAGTACCAGTTTTCCAAAAAGTTTTCCGAGCTCATGTCTTGCCTCGGAAACTACATGGACCGTCGCTACAAGGCGCTTCCTGAAAGTGTCGACAAGAATGCATTCTTCGAGCTGTTACTGCTCGTGGTACAAAGCCCCAGTTTGGTTGTATCAATTCCCGTTCTCGTCACTTGGACACGCCTCTTATCTAGCGAACAACTTGGCCCTGAGATCGCCCGGACCCCTATTGTTGGCCCCTTGCTGGAGGTGTGCAGCTCCCGACTCCTCAGATATGAGAGCTTACCGGAAGATACGAACGACCAAACGTACCTGTTCTTGGTGGAAGATACAGATACTCTCCCCGAGCGCCATGCTTTCCTAGGAAACTATCGCCGATACAGCACCCAGGTGATTGAAGCCATCGTCCAGCTTCAGCTGACTGGAGCAATGACCCATGTGGTTGGTCAGACTGAGAAGGTACTCCAGAATCTGTACGACGGTCTTCCATCTTTCAGCCCGGTGAACTACTCGAAGAGTTCCATGCCCGCCCTGAGGGTCGATGCCCAATGCACTGTCTTGGAATCAGCGTTGAAGGGATATGTCAAGTGGCGAGCGGAACAAGAACAAACTGAAGCGACTCTGCAGGAACGAGCCACGTTGGAATCCAACCTGGAGACGTGGTGCAACAGGCTCCTCGAGATGGGCTTTGACGACCCTGCGATCCGAAAGCGGATTCTCCAACTACTAGTGGCCTTTTCTACCACCGTTCTGGACCGTAAACCGCCGTTCATGTTCAAAGTACTAGAGCACATCTTGATGACATGGCCCGGGTCTCACCCCGAGCACAAGATGTATAACGAAGCAATCAAAGATCTGCAGAGCGAAAGTATGATCGAACTGCAAAGATTGGCATCTAAAATGCCCGACCACCTTCTTGATGTGTACGATCAACTCGAGGCCAAGATCAAGGAAATGGTTTCGTCCGGTAGTGTCGAGGAGAAACGTCAGGTGGCATATCAAAGCTTCTTGTTTATCATCATCCACCGATCTACGCGTCTGAACACTGCCACGAAGGTAGAGAGGCTCCGCGGTTTCGTCGAACCTGTCCAAGCCTTGTGGCAGGACGAGTCTCTTCAGCAAGCCATTTCTTCGTACGACTCTTTTGTGCAGCTCATGGCGCTGGACAAGGCCCAACGGTACATCATGAGCCGCCGGATGAATGACATCAAGGATTGGGGCAACCAACCCCTTGACGAAGAAGGCCTTACCCTCCAGGCTGAGCTCGAGGAGCGACAGACCCGCCTGCCGCTGAGATCAACCAAAACCTTTTTGACATACTCGGTCGAGAAGATCGAGAAAAACTCGGATAAATACGAGGCTACCGTGGCGCTGTGGAAGGATAGCTTCCCGGTGATACTTCGAAACCTCCTACAGTTCCTCACCCACGCGCATGCGACCCACAACGCAGAGAACTGGAGTGGGCTTACGCCAGAAACACGTCCGGTAGTATCCAGAGTGCTCACGGACCGTTTCTGGCAGGCAGGCATCTCGGAGGGCAGTAAGGACGACTTCTATGCACGAGTGATGGACAAAAAGGGAACGCTGGAAGGGCTCGCCTCGACCATCCGGGGCGCCGTGAGGTTTGTTCGCGAGACGAGCTACGCCATTATATACTGCATGACGAGGCTGGATCTGCAATTCTACGGCTTTGAGGAGCTGCCCAGGCCGTTGGCCCACGCGCTCTTCGCCGACTCTTTTTGCTTATCCAGCCACCAACTTATTAACATAATCAACCTGTTGCGCTACTTGGTAGACAACTGCCCCGTTCGGCTCCGAGAGCACTTCCTCCCACCGCTACTAGCCATGGGCTTCCAGCAAATCGACACCAAGGTCAACTCGGAGTGGGAGGCGTTGCATGCCAGCCAGGAGGTGCAGGCATCACGAGATGATCTGACGGAAGAAATGAAGGCCGAGAGCATCCTTCGCCAGCTGACCTATGCTGCTGTTTTGATGCTGGCGGACCTGCTGGATCCGGCAAGGCCAAGTAAGTTGACACAAAAGCTCCGTCCCAGGAGTCCCCATTCTCTTAGTGAACCCCCTTCTTCCCCGAATCGCCGTCCTCCCATATGCCCCTAGCCTACCAAGAAAGCCTGCCCTACCAAGAGACGTCGTCCTATCAAGGAAGCCTTGCTCCTCGGGGCCGACGAATGCTTACCACATCTCAAGACTGGTCAGACGGGCCAAATTCCAAGAACCCGCCCGCACGTAAATTCCCGTCGCTGAGGAAGTTTTGCCTGATGCAATCTGCCATTGTCGAACCTCTCCTCATGTTTTGCACACATGCGATCCGGATGAGGGATACCCGATGCTGCAGCGTTGTTCTCCGTGTTTTCCGCTCAATCGTGCCCGAATTCCACGTCGATTCCAGCAACGCGCCGCCGTCCAATGGGACCAGTTGGGACATGACGGAGGATGTCAAGGAACTGAACACTCCCATTCCGGCCGAAGTGGCTCACCCCATTCGCGAGTTTGTCTCGAGCGAGGTTCTAAAAGCATGCATAACGTCACTCCACGAGCCATATTTCGTGGATCTCCAGAAGGATTTGGGCGCATTGATTGCTTCCATCATCATCCACTACCACGATCTCACCGAAACACCGATACAGGTCCTGCTGAGCCTTCCAAACATGCGACCCGAGGATGTCAAGGAGACGGTTGGCCGGCTGGTTAGCCCTGGTCTCCACTCGCGACAGCAAAGGGCGCTCGTGCTCGAGCTCCTCAAGGACTTGAAGGGGGTGAGTATCTCGGAAATGGGCAAGCTAGACAAGACTCCCCGACAGCAGAAGAGGCATGGGAGGAGTAAGATGGTGCAGGAGTTCATGACAGCCCTTCCACCACAGCCTAGGGCTCCGGGAACAGTCGCCACCGCCGACGGGGATGGGAGTGCGATCGAAAGTGTTGCTGGCTTGTTCGAGCAACACTAGGTACGGATGAGAGCCATGCAACATCTTTTGGTCAACGGGGCCCTTTTTCATTTGTCAGCCACTTGCCAATCTAGCCTTGGCTGCTCCACAAGCCGACATGAGGGACATGCGTGCCTGGGGGAGAAGACGAACTACCTATAAATGAATCTTGAGTTTTTGGCTCATCTGTATTTGTACCAGACAGGTGTTTTGTGTTTTGCTTGTCTTTTACTATGACTATGCGTCCGTATTGATGCGTTCTTTGCTGTTTCATGATGGTGTTTGGGTTCATGTGGTTGTTTTGGGGCAGCCTTGTTCTAGACGAAGGACAGCAGTCTCAGGACGTTGCAGGCCAAAGGGAAAGCTTAGAAGCTAAAAGCAGTAGTAGCGGATGTCAGACTGCATCCAGAAAAGAAAAGAAGAGCAAAGCGCTCTGAAACAAGAAGAGGGAATCGGCTCTTCCAGTCCCGAAGCCCGTAGCTTTGCCTACTCATGTCTGCGAGATGCCAATGTACGTGATATTAGTAGGAAACCCATGGTGGGTCAGTCGTGGCTACTCTCTTGTATAAATCCTGGACGAAAACGATACATTGGATGGCGCGGTAGCCACTTTCCTACAAATACCCATTCTAAGCTGTTGAGCCTTCTCATTGTACCCATAACTGCCTTTGGCAAGGTACTTGGTTGTAGGTCCTCCATATCGATCACTTGAGTACCTACCCCTGAGGGAATGAAGCTGTCGAGAAACTGACCCCAACGACGAAATCACATCAGGAGTCGCCCATGAGCTCCATGTTGGACATGCCGAAATATAAATTGGATCAAACTTGTCTCTTCTTCGTTCTCATCAACCAGAAGCAAGAATACAGACTCTTTCAAGCATATACAGTGTCGCACCAACATACAATGCAACGTGGAGGTGGAAAGGGACATGGACAAGCTCCCTCCTCCTATACAGCTCAAATCATGGGGAAATGGTAAAATTGAGGAGAAGAACTCAACATTTCTCGAGATTCTTTGGATTGCTTTGCAATATTGCCACTGGCCACGCTCAATTCGATATTTGAGATGTCATAGCTGCAGTCCGAAACGACCCGAGACGAGGACAGCACCGAGACCAAGACTAGATCTCAAAGACTACCGCAATTTCGATGGACTTACTCAGTCGAATACAGTTCTACTCTTGCGTCGAGGCCGTGGTGCTTCACAGTGGCCATCTCGTGCTGGAAGGCGAAAAGCAGCTTGCCAACAAAACGCTGACACGAGTTGATTCAACTCACCCATCGATATATACCATATTTACATACATACTCTACACCTCGAGGATGAAAGTTGGGCCTAGCCAAGCCTTAGTGTTACAGCATCTCTGTCTTCAAGGCCCAAGAAGACAGGCCCGTACGAAGTTGGAACCTGCGGCATGAGTTTGGCTTATTTCAAACATATAGAAAGCAGCGGGGACGGGCGTAAAGAAATATTTCCGGTGGAAAGATGGAGATGAGCTTGGACCTTTCATAATACATAAGAGTTCGACGCATGGTAGATGTTTACTCCTGTTTTCTAGAGCACCAACAAGCCCGTCCGTCTATTCTGTAAAAAATTAAGTTAGCAGGCAAAGATTCCATGAATTGCCGAACTCGGCACGCTGCGATGTAAGAAATGCAGAGACACAAATAAGCACCACACCTTTGATTCGGGAGCGTAAGACACACGGATGAATTTAGGTGAAAACCCAAGTTTTGTGGTGACTAAAATACTACTATAACCGCATCATTCATTAAGATGGTTCAAGGCGTTCCCCTTCGCGGTAGATAAAGTAGATAATATAACAAGCATAATCCATCACGCTTCCTGAAGACTTTTCGAACAGGAGCTTTATCCCGAATCATAGTAACCGTCCACCGTTATGCTAGCTGCTTCTAGATCTCTACAATGTGGCTAATGCATGCATGCATACCCAACAAGGTGAGTCCCCCTAGGGACGGCGAGTGAATGGCAATGTTCTGCAATATTTTCCGGCTGGCGAAGGATATATACAGCGAAGAGCGCGAATATCTGCCTTCACCACCAAGCGTGCTGTTTGCGATGGGGATGGGGGCCTTCGCGCATGCTTCAAGTGCCCTTAAAAGGCCACCGAGTCCTTCTCTCTCTCTCTCTCTCTCTCTCTCCCTGGAGGAACTTGATCTCTCGTTACTCCCCCCGTGAGCATGGAAAATAGAACGCAGCACAGCACGACCAGAGACAATCCTTGGAACCAACATCATTAGACAAACGAGCGAAAACCTGACTGGTTACTGCGTACGTTATACCGGGAAAGCAGTCCCGTAAATATTCATACCTTGTTCTTCAACCAGTCAAGTTAACAACAACCAACCGGGGACCGCATCCCATATTAGCAACCCCAAATCACCTTCCCGCCGTACCCCACTCTCGGGACCAGCGGCTGCCGGCGCCCTCGCCAGATTCCGCGCCGCGGCAAAGGTTCCTTTTCGCCATGTCCGCTTCTTCTTCCGCCGCGGGGGGCGCAGGTCCCGGCGTCGGCGGGCGCGCCGCCGCCAAAAGTACGCCAAGGGAAGCGCCGCTCGCCTCGACCAGGTTGTTTTTCCCGCGATCGGGGATCCCGGCCGGGTGCCGAGCCTTTCGCCACCTCCGCGCCCGAGACCGACGTCGCGCACGGAGGCGAGAAAAGCTCCAGCAGAAGCAGCAGCAGCAGCAGAAGCAGCAGCGCGGGAAACGCCCGGGAGAAGCATGCTGGACGGGAGGAGGAGAGCAAGGGCGCACGCGCGGCGGCAGGAAGAACGATGGCACTGCCGCGAAGGGCCGGCTACATCTGGACGCCGAGGTGCTATACCCCTGAAGAGCCGACGCTTGATAGGTTGCCGTAGTCTGGACCGGGGCATGAAGAACGAGGATGTTCGAGGTATGCATACTCTCGCCATGTTGTCCTTGGATGTGCCACGAGCAACTATCATATATACTTGGCTTACCAATGACTACTAGTTAATTGATACCTACTATCTACCTTGGCACTACACTACGCCAGGATAAGAATTCCACCGTTGTGCAGAGCGGTGGATCCCCTCGATTCGGCCTACTGCTGCAGTCTGGATACTCTGAGCACTAATAAAATAACTAGGTATTTTTTGCTCCCCCGACTACTGTACGGAATCCGGAGATGAAAAAAAAATGTCTCACCATTAATAAAAGGTTGCGTCGTCTTTCGCCGCTAGTCCGGATCGAGATGATCTGAGGCTTTCGATTCGCAGATCCAACTACTGCCTGGTATCTAGGTAACTCAGCATGTAACTATACACCATGTGACGGAGAGGTGAATGGAGTTCCATGTGTCTCCCTGGCTCCAGACGCAACCGAAAGAGCGTAGGCATCCAAGCTCCACCATGGGCACTATAGACTTTACACAGTATAGTTACATAGTATCCTTCATGCAGAAGAACAAGGATCACCAGGGGTGCTCGTGGCTGTTATGGGTCTAGCGCTGCAACGCTCATTTCGGCATGTTTTCTGACAGGGACTAGTGGCCCTTCAAGTTCAAGTTCCACGGCTAGAAATAGATATACCGGCGATCCAAACTATCCTGTGGTAGAACTCAGCTTGATTCGGTGCAAGAGACATCAGGGATCAGATATCTCAGCTCAGGATTCACAAGGGTGTTTTCTGAGTGCATGGCTCGTTCGTGAGACCGCGTCTTCATGTGGGCTTCGTAAGTCAAAGGGCCAAAGTAGTTCAGAAAGTCCGATATCTCCTATCATGAGGAACGCCAAAGAGGAGACATGTTCTCTCGTCCGGAATCATTGGGGTTGGCAAGCTGGTGGCTCGGAGACTTCCCTCATTGTCCAGAGCTGGTAATGAATGCACCATGCCCGTTGACTTCCACGACTCAAGCCTCAGGGTAATGATGATATGGCACGCCCAACTCACATGCCATATTCCATCCAGTCTTTTTATCCTTCCCCACGCCCTGACTATATAGGCAAGCTGTTATGCTTCCTGCAAGAGGCTCGTACCGCGTCACCTCTCACGACATTGGCCAAGTCGGCATTCCAACCGCGCTCTGGACGTGATGGGTGTCCACCTTCAGCTCTGCCTTGTCTCTGGTTTGTCGACCGTCGGCAGTGCACCGAGCGATACCGAGCCAAATAATCACGAGGGTTGGTCGCTTTATTGGCAGTATGGTACTTCCTCAACGCATCCCTCCCCAGCCACTGTAGCAAAGCCAGACAGATCGTCCTTGGTCCATCTTCCTCATCTCTTTCCCCATCCTTTCCTAGCGTGCGGAGCCCACATCGTCGATTCGCCCGCTGGGAAACGTTGTCAACCCCCCCCTCGGCACCGAAAGTTGCATCCCCGGCATGCGAAAGCACGCCAATCTTTCGCATCGTTTTCCCTGCTTGTCTCAGGGAATAGCGGTTGATTGGATGAGCGAGTACCGTTCCCCTGCATCTTCTCGGCGCCACAAAACTCTGCTTTCTCATGCGCCAGTGGTTGGCGGACTCTGGATTGCGAAAAAAATAAAAAAAAATACTTGAACGGGTGCTTTGGGTGGCAGGTTTGGGTCAGTGAGTGTGTTGGATGAGTGTGCCACCGGACGTCCGAAGGAACTTACAGGGGTTGGAAACAATGCGGTCTAGGATGATGATGCGTCGCCAAAGTCAGCTCGGGGTTGGGCGACAAGCTTATCACAAGGTCAACACGAGGTGGGAAGACGGGAGAAAAGTTATCTAAAAATCAGGAGGTTCTTCCTCCTCTACTTTGTGTGTGCAACTCCATCTCTTCTTTCTCGAAGTTTGCTGATTTTGCTGCTGCTGCTGCTGCTGCTGCCGCCGTGCTGTTGCTTCAATCTTGCGTCCCCCAATCAGCACTTGCCTGTGGCCCGTGCGTCGACTATAGCTGTACCTGCCTGCCTGCCTGTCTGCCTGCCTGCCTATCTGCCTGCCTGCCGTTTTCAGGCTTCGTACCCACCGATCCACCCGAAAGCAGGAACGCCGACACCTACAGCACGTAGTTACACACTACTGGCAGCAGGCAAAGTGCTCGCTACCCGAATAACAAACCAACATGTCGTCAACAGCCCGACTAAGCGCGCCACAAATCCTCTGTTTCCTGCTCGCATCCGCGGCAACGTCCGTCCGAGCCCAAGACTGGGCGGCCACGACCGCGACCGGCGACACATCGCCAACGTCCACGCCACTCTCCGACGCATCGCAAACCACCTCGTCCGGGTCCTCGCCGCCCTCGGATTCCTGCAGCAACAACGCTATCACCGGCGCCGGAATCGGGGTCGGTTTCGGCATAGGCGTAGGAAGCTGCCTCATCGTGGCGGCCGTCCTGTGGGCGACCCTGTGGATGAGGAAGAGGGAGGAGCTGGACACCCCCCCGCCGCCAGGCACGTCTCCCTACTTGGAGGTGATCGAGGAGGGGAGGGCGGGATTGGGGCCAAAGAGACCCTCTAGCGCGGCCGTGGACGGTAGGGCCAGCAGGATGAGCACGAGGTTGAGTTTCATGGGACAAGCTAGAGGGAACCGACATGTTAGCTGGTGGCTTGTGGGGCAGTAGAAGGGGCAGCAAGGGGTGTTTGGGTGTGGGAAGGGAGGAATGGAATTTAGGGGTAACAGGTGGAGGACGATTGGTTGGGGGAGAGAAAGTCGGGGTGGGGGATTGCAGTGCATCTTTGAAGGAAATGGTCATGGATGGGATAAAGATGGGATAAAGATGGGATGATTCTAAGGAATTCGAGGCTGCATTATGTGGGACAAGAACAACGACATTATTTGGGATTTTGAGTGGCTTTTCTCAGGGTTTAAGGTGGCCTCCTGTACAACAAGAATGTTTTTGTTCCCGCCACGCTATGCTAGCACTTGCTTGGGGTGCTACGATTAGGTCTAGACGCGCATCATACAGACAGACAGAATACATTGGATGCCAATGAAGACGGGTTTTCCGCATACTCGTGGATACATGGGACGAACTGCAGTCCCCGATTCAGTTTGCCCCCCTACAGTGAAAGAACTTTGTGTGGTATTAGATTGATTAGAATGCATGCATGCGTCTAAGCCTCCACATTCCTCGCGGTGCAGAATAGATCGCCGGACCTTGTGTTGGTTGTTGGATTGCGGGGTCTATTTTGCTATTTGGTCGCGATTGTTTCCGAAGGGCGTAGCTGAACTATTGCAGGTTGGTCCTCAGCCGCTAGCCCTCGATGCTCTATTGAACAAAATAGTCCATATCGATCCCAAGTTCACCGTACCTCCGATCTCTCGGGAAGAGAGACATGCAATGAGCTCGCAGACGTTGAATGAGAGCGGAGATAGTAGACTTTCATGTGACCATGGTTTTCTCTCCTTGGCTTTAATTTGTCTCTTTTTTTCTTTTATTTTGGACAATTTCAGTTCCCACGAGGCCCATTTTACCGCTTAGCAAGGCAAAGAAGGTATGTAAAATACAATCCCTAGCCAAGCCCGGTCGTGATGGGATCCATTCCTGCGACGCCTGCGGCTGACAGTCCGCCGCGGAACCGCCCAAGCTTTGCACCATTCGCAGGACAAATCAAGCCGAGAAAGAGCTTTGCAGGGCAAGACCGAGTGTTGACACGACGTAAACGGTGAACATGGTACGGGACGGCGGCCAACGTAGTCGGCAACGTCGCCGAAAAGAGCGGGTGCGACGGCTTGGAAAACGCGGTACGCCGGGATGGACATCAGGCTGGCAAATGTGGGCGGGCACTACCAACTACATACATATGTAGCAGTCCCCTAAGTTGGAACGAGTGTCAGGGCCAACATCACGTTTTGCTGTAGGCAATATCCCGCGCCACAGCCTCCACGGTCTCATAATACGTGCCCAGATATGCAGACCAACTCGCCCAACTGGCGACCTTCCACCGAGAAACTCCGGCTCTCGTCTATGTATAGATAACAGCTCCGTAGCCTATGACACGCCGGGCTCGCGAGCAGGGCCCCGGCTATGCTTCCCGGATGGGCTGTGAATATGTAAAGTACGTTTTTACCCAATAAAACGATGGAGAGAAGAGGAAAAATGTCAGTAAATGCAAAGCGGCATGCAGCTAGCAGGAAAACAAGCGAGGGAAACAAAAACCGGCAATGTTGGCAGTTGGCTTTTGTCTATCGCGACCGCTGGGGACTTGGGAGGTGGTGGCTGGTGGTTCCAAAGTCTTCCGTCTTTCTCGAGGCGGGGGAAAAAGTGAGGCTGGCCGATATGAACGAAGGACGAGGTCTAAGGGAATATATATTGAAGGTATTTTGTGGCCTTCCCGGTCCCTTGTTGTCTTCTCCCGAAGGTACATATCCCATACGCCAGTCGATACATCCATCACACACCTTCGTGTGCTTATATAATCGCATACTTTCATGTGCTTCCATAATCAAATCACTCCCAGATTACTAGCACAAATCCCCGTGTGGCCTCCATCGCCAGAATGAAGTCCCTCGTCCTAGTCTTCATTCTTCTTGGGCCATGTCTTGCCCAAGACCTCCATATTCCACGCACGGAGGCGCCGGAAACCACATCAACGTCCCCCCCGTCTACAATCACGAACCCGGCCTATATCGGGTCCTACTACGATTTCGGACTCAGGGGCTTCAGTTCGTACGAATGTACCAACAACTCCACATGGAGAAGCATAGGCACTATTGGGGACTGCTGCGCCATCGATGGCGGTGATTGTGTGATGGGAACTGCTTGCACCAATGGCTCTGTTGTTCTTGCCACAGGACGACCGTATACTTGTGAAGGTTCCGGGAGAGCAACCGTGTGCGTTACTGGCGTCGTCTTTGAGAATCCTCAGGCCACTAATTCGGTCTTGAACTTTCGCTGTTGGCCGGACTGGAATGAAGATACCTGGATGGCAACGAGGACGATCCTGGAGCCCGTGCAGACTATTGCCAGCGCCGCCGATGATATATTATCATATGGTGCGGTTGCGGGAGTCACAATCGCGGCCATAGCGGTGATCGTAATAGCTATTGCCGTCGTCTTCTTTTGCTGCGGCTGTATGTCGTGTAACAAGAAGCGCTGGCGAGAGCTCAGGGGTTCTCAGGAGGTACAGGCGGTCCCTACCCAGCCAAGCATCAGACCAGGGGAACCGCCCCTGATACCTGTCATGGAAGAGAGAAGAAGCCCCAACCCTGCCATGGACGGTGCAGCCTTGAGATCAAGTCTATCTGGACAGGGGAACGGATACGGCATGGCTGGGCCTCAGTACCCGCCTGCGGCTTACCGACCGGCGCATATGGTCAGGGAGCTCTCCGCACAAATCCAAGCCCGAGAACCATATGCCCAGCACGCCGCGGCAGGCGTGAATGGCGGTGGATTGTACGGAGTCAACGCATACTCGCCAGAACAGTATCAGAACCCCCACCAGTACCCGATGGCTGGCGCGGGAGCAGCTGGGGTTGATGCTGCTGCGCAGAACCAGAACGGGCACAGCTATAGACAAAATAGTGTCAATACCCAGGGTAGTACGGCCCATATATACGCCAACTTCGGCTCGCATAACAGTGGGGCTAGTGGCGTCCAAGCTAGGCCACGGGCAGAGCAGGCAACGATCGGCGACCAGGAGCTTGCGGCCAACACTCCCACCCCCGAGGAGGAGGAAGCGGAACTGAGGACGCTGCGTCCTAGGAGCACGGGGACGGCCGGGGAGTTTGACTCTGGAAGTGGAGGAGGTGACGGCGACGGCGCCAGGGTGGGGAGGAAGCCCACCTCCAACGGGATGCCATCTACAGGGCTGTCGCCCTCGTGTCGGAGGGAAAGTCAGAGTATGGGTGGTAGCAGTGATGGGACTGGGTCGGCTGTTAACCCTGGTGCTATTGCCGGTAGGGGTGCCGAAAATTGGGACCCTCTCACCACTTTCTCGTGAATGAGGCTTTGCATGGGACACTAGGTGGGTCCATACGGAAGACTGGCCTTTGGAACCTGTTGATGAGATACCCAATTCTGTTTTCAGGATACATGCTTATTTGAATCTGTACTTTATTTCTTCCTTTGAAACATGCGCGAGTGACTGACCTAGGTAATATCAATTATTATTTATATCTCCTCATCTCTCGTCATCACTCTAGGACCAAATGTATCGCTCACTACTTGTGCCATGTCTGAGCAATCTTCCACTTCATTCAGGCTTTCAGGAATGCTGTATTTATCTTGGGTTGGACTGTGACAGGATGCATCATATATTCCAACTCGTTTTTGTAGGTTCACATACTTCTGAGTCTGAAAGTCTTTGAGCTTTGAGGGCCTGTCATGTTCTCCATCATATACCCGTTTATGATAAACCAAAACTATAATACTACTGATATGAAATCCCCTTGGTCATGCTATATCAAAAGCTTACGCCTGGAGAGATATAAGGCCACGGCGTCTAGTAAGCCACGACGCCATAATCCACCTTGTTACCCACCCTGCCACCACCCAAAAGGCCAGGCTCTATTCGACAGATGAACTACTACGGTGGGAATTCACGTCGAAGGGCCATAGGGCATGGCTATCTTGAAGATAACTGGGCTGGCCCTATCGGGGGGGGGGGGGGGGGGGGGGGGGGGGGGGGGGGGGGGGGGGGGGGGGGGGGGGGGGGGGGGGGGGGGGGGG
>JAKWBI020000342.1:0-52361 GCA_022664585.2 Zalerion maritima
CCCCCCCCCCCCCCCCCCCCCCCCCCCCCCCCCCCCCCCCCCCCCCCCCCCCCCCCCCCCCCCCCCCCCCCGCCAGGATATCCAAATGGCTCTCACGACTTCAGACACACATATGTACAGATGTGGCAGACGTCCCGAGCATAGAAGTCTGACACCTGCAGCCGCTTAGAAAGTAAGCTTAAGAGCAGACAATGAGTCAAAAGTCAAATTGTAGTTTCAGAGCAGAATGCCCATTCAATAGAAAACAGAGTTTTTGCGCAGCATCATGGGAAATGACATGGAGACTGCGATTATACATTGACTATGCTGGGTGAACTTCACATCCATAATATCCCGGGGCGGCAGAGGCTCTGCTGACATAATGCGATTTTCTCAGGGAATTTGCCACCCCTGATTGGCTGAGTTTGGGGTGTACCGGGTACTGTTTGTGTCACGTGTGTGTTGCGTCAGGTACTGTACCTGCTACATTCCGCAACTTCGGCGAGGCTTCAGCTCTCCAGACAGCAACACGTCCAACTCCAACTTTTCCACGCGAGCAATCAATCACCCTTCACACTCTGCACAACCTCCATACTCCATCACATCACCCATTACCAGCCATTTCGCACCCTACTGATGCCTCTTATTTTTCTCTTCCCTTCCAAATTCAGGCAACCTTTCTTTGTTGAGATCTGAAACAGCGCTCGATCTGCCGCTTTGCTAGGCTACTAGCTAGCCGACCCTTTGTTTCTTTCGTCGTCACTTTGGAGTAATTTTTTTTCCTTGACCCGGCTTTAGTTCCCTTCCGCATCTCCTTCCAGATAGGCAGGACGCAGTGCTGGTCAAATAACCATCACCACCGCGATACACCCATCATCCATGATTGTCGCCAGATTACCAGCCCCAATAAAGTCAGCACGCGCCTCCACCAAACTTCCCATATTCGTTAATTCTAACACACCACTAGCAGTCTTTCATTTGCAATGATCAT
Source organism: Zalerion maritima (assembly GCA_022664585.2). NCBI lineage: Eukaryota > Fungi > Ascomycota > Sordariomycetes > Lulworthiales > Lulworthiaceae > Zalerion > Zalerion maritima. The sequence continues at coordinate 971 of JAKWBI020000342.1, forward strand.
TGGCCTCACTGCCATCTAATCCGGAACCCGGAAGCACGATGCCTCCCAAGAGGAAGAGGAACGACCGCGGCGAACCCGGACGTCCCCCCCCATATCGTCCGGGTGATTCTGCCCTCGGCCAACACGAAAGAGACGACTACAACACCCGACAGTCCTCCCGTGGTGGAGGTAGACCCTCTCGACGCTCTGACCGGAGGGACTCTCGTGAAAACTTCCAACAGAGAAGTGCCAAAAACAACCATCCAGACACCCCCATAAGAGCCAACCCGGTGTCGCCTGTCACTCAATCCTCCCATTCCAATCCTGCGCCCCCACTAACAAGTGCGCTTACACCAAGCATCACCTCTGGTCCTCCATCGCCTCTCGTCTCGAACTACCATTACGACGTGGTGACAGAAGATAAGATATCTTCTTGGGCTACAACAGGCCGTCAGCAGGTGGTCAATCATGGCATCCAGTCTCGTCAGGATGAAGATATCACAGAACTCTCCACCATATACCAGGAAATCATTCGCTCCGTTTTCGACCGCCGTCTGGACCCTGCCAATGCTGGAGGTTGCATCAAAGAGATAGTAGGTGCCGATACCGAGGATGGATACAAGGACCTTTTTGCCTTTAATCCTCCTATTCTGTTTCTCGATACCTTCTCTATCTTCCTTGATGGCGAGTCGACCCCATACCCCCCTCAGCTACGCGACTTTATGATCGCCACCGGTATATCGCATCGTTCCATGCGTGAAGTTCTTGAAGCTCAGGTCCTCCAAGATGTGGGCCTGCTTAGAGAGACATTCACCCGCCTTGCCATACGGTCTGCAACGAACCTCTTGTACCGTCAAGCGAACTACAATCTTCTTCGCGAGGAAACAGAAGGTTACTCTAAGCTTGCGACAGAATTGTTCGGCACCATCACCGAGTTTCCTTCCAGCGAAACTGCACACATGACGTTCGAGCGGATTAAGGCGCTTGTAGGAACCTTTGATCTGGATGTCGGAAGGGCTCTTGATGTCACACTAGATGTGTCTGCCAGTATGCTCATCAGGAACTTCAAGTTCTTCGTCAAGCTCTTCCGTGTTAGCTCGTGGTGGCCCCGTGAGCAGATTAAGCACACCAAGTCGCGAGGTTTCATTGGAGGTCTTCCATCATGGGCACTTCCAGATCATTTCCACCCCCAATCGTCTCCTGAAGAGAAGAAAGAAATCGTGCAACAACAACTCGAACGAGATATCCGATTCTGGAATAGGGCACGCGAGGCCAAGATTGACGCCTTTTTTGAGCTCGGCGGCCGTCAGGTTAGCGAGAGTGAACTGAAGCAGTACGTCAAGAACGCTGCTGAAGATGAGGCAATGGCGGTCAAGCTTGACTGGATCGAGAAGACCAAAACATTGCCACCTGTGGGGAACCGCGTTGCGGCACAACTACTTGGATTCAAGCTTCGTTTCTACCAGTCAGATGCACGAGGCGAGAGGGATCTGATCCCACCCAACATTTCCTACCTCGCAGCCCTGCTTATCAAGATTGGGTTCATCTCACTGGTGGACTTGTATCCACACCTTTATCCAACAGACGACGAGATGGAAGCTGTTCGAGAGCGCCAAATGAAGCTTTTGGAGGAAGAGGAACTCAAGAAGCGACCTGGTGGCGGCCTCAATGCTCTGATGACAGCCGGGGCTTTACCTGACGATGCTCCTGGCCCTTCGACACAGTCACTACTACGTGACTCAGCTGTCAAGAGAGCAAGTGAGGCTCCGCAGGACTCGGAAAAGGATAAACCGAAGTACAAGGAGCCCCTCGAGCAAAAAGGCCAGCTACTCCAAGATCTTTTTACCATTGGAGCAATCCCCGAGGCCCTTTTCTTCTTGGGACAGTTTCCATGGCTCTTTGATGCGTTCCCGAAAGTTGGCCAGCTAATCCACCGCATCATCGACCACTCAATCAATCAGCTTGCGGCAGAGACCACCACTTTCATCAATGGCGAGTATCAATGTCCGAACAAGAAGCCTATTGATCCGTCCATACCCCAACCAGCAGTCCGCAAGTGGGCAAACCCTGACGACCCGGACCACCATGGCCGGGCTCACCGATTCTACTGGGATGAATGGGCAGACAATGTGCCTGTCTGCCAAACAGTCGACGACTTCTTCACTCTTTGCCAGACCTTTTTGAACATTTCTGGTGTCAACATTGGCCGGGATGCAGGGCTAGTTACCAAGATCAGTCGCATTGGCAGCAAAAGTCTTCAAGAAGACGACTCCTCTTTCAACAAGGAAAGGTGGTACGCTCTCTTGGGCCGTTTGTTGGTACCAGCGTTGAGCTTGACTAAATCAAACGCGCCCGTTACGAGTGCCGTGTGGGATTTGCTGAAGCTATACCCTAACACGGATCGGTTCACAATCTACTCGGGCTGGTATGAGGGCCCCGTTTCTCGCCTTCCCGCCATTCAAGCAGCGTTTCGCCGAACGAAAATCGATACGCAGAACACAATGAAACGACTGTCGTCGTCGAATGTCCTTGCAATGGCTCGACTTCTAGCCAAGACTTCTTTCACCTCCCCTGGTGTCGTTTTCAAAGTCGCCCTGGGACAGATCGAGGCGTACAGCAATTTCATTGATGCTTTTGTCAAGTGCGCCCGATATTTCACACCCCTTGGCTACGATGTGCTCGTATGGTCGCTCATGAATTCCCTTGGAGGAAAGAACCGGAGCAGGACTCAAGAGTCGTCTGTGCTTCTTACTGGGAAGTGGCTCCAGGCCCTGTCCAAGCTTTCTGGGCAGGTTTTCCGCAAATACCTGAACCTCGACCCAACATCCCTTCTTTACTACGTCAACAGCCAACTTTACCATGGTACCTCAACAGATCTAATTATCCTCAAGGAACTTATCACTTCCATGAGTGGCATTGTTTCTGACGTGGACTTCACTGATCCCCAGCTGTTGGCCATGACTGGCGGCGAGATGATGCGCGAGAGGACGTTTCGTGCTCTGCAAGATGGGCGTTTCCACTCCGACTCAATCAATGGCGCCAAACGCCTCATGAGGACCCTTGTGGATTCGGGCATTGCTGGTCAGCTACTCATCAACATGGCACAGTACATTCAAGCCACCATGTTCAATTTGTCAGATGACCAGGCACATATCAAGTATCTCGCCAGCACCGTTGATGACTCCCTCGTTATCATGAAGCTATACCTCGACTTTCTCCGACACAATCTTACTCCCGAGAAGTTTGACCAACTTATTCCCGAAATTTCCGATCTGCTAGCCAACTTCGGTCTCTCCCCTCGTCTGGCTTTCTTGATTTGTCGCGGAAGCATATCGGCAACTCTACATGCCGAAAAGGTGCTGGTCTCGTCCCCAGACAATGGAACACCAGTAGTGGTGGCCGTGGATGCAGACGGAGATGTGTCCATGGAAGAAAAGCCCACGACCGATGAGTCTCCGGAGCCCGAAATCGAGACAAAGGCGCCACCATCCTCATCTCCTCTCAGCCAAGGGCAGCAAAGGGCAGATGCCCTACTTCAAGCTCTCAAGCCGGTCACCAACACATTCCAAGAGATTTTGCCGGAAGATACTTGGAAGAGCATTAGCCCCGAGTTCTTTTCTGTTTTCTGGTCCCTGCAGATGAGCGATATGGGTGTCCCGTCCGACGCCTACTCACAGGCAAATGATTCCTGCAGAAAGGACTACGACGCAGTTAATCGCGATCGTACCCGGATGGGGCGCAAGGATATGGAAGACAAGAACGCCCAAAAGTCACGTCTGATGGCGCATATGAATGCCCTCATTGGAGAAAACAAGGCACACGTTGCACGGACAATAGCCACCAGGAATGCCCTCGCGGTTCTGAATGACGCTTTCTTCGTTGGCGAAATGTCCAAGGTCAATGTCACTACGGACATGATGGTTGACCACTGTGTTCTTCCACGCCTGCTGCTTTCTCCTATCGACTCCGACTACTGCTATAAGCTGGTGCGGTCGCTCCATGACCTAAGAGCGCCCAGATTTACGCTCAGGGCGTTCTTCGACTCGCTCTTCTGCGCCAACCGCCTCCGATCCATCCTCTTTGCCTGCACCATCAGAGAGGCCCAGAACCTGGGGCGTTTCCTAAAGAACATTCTTGGCGATCTTGCAAAGTGGCACGGCGACAAAGGGATATATGAAAAGCAAGCTTTGGGCCCCCGAGGCCAAGCGGGAGCAGAGAAGCCCTCCGAGAAGAAAAATTGGCCTTTTTCCGGCTTTTCCACTAGGTTTGACGACGATGGTTTTCCCCGGGAATTTGTTGAACACGGCCACTTTCGAGTACTCCTGTTCGGGTGGCACAAAAACCTCAACACCGCCCTTAAGAGCTGCCTCGCTGGCATTGAATGGATGCACATCCGAAATGCCATCACAGTTCTCAAGGCTGTAACGGATTTCTTCCCAGCCATTGATTTCATGGGGAAGCAGTTCAATGAACAACTCAAGACCATCCATAAGCGTGAGGATGGGTCCAAGGGGGTGTCAGCGAATGGTCATGTTCCCCGCAGTGATTTATCTGTTGCCGCTCAGTCTGCCTCGGCCCAACTCGTCAAGAGACAGCCCAAGTGGGTTCTTGTGCAGGCTTTCCGCCCGAGCCTTGTAAGTAACCTGACCCCGCGACCAAACACGCAAGCGGTGCTGACATGTCCTCTCTAGAAGGGCGAGCCACTGGAAGAGCAGTCATCTTCCGCATATTCAAACCTGCGCCCGAATGCGACCGAATTCAAACCTGGAACAATGAGCAAGGCTTCTGCAGCTGATGCCGAGGATGGTGAAGTTAAGGATGTGAAGGCCAGCACTGTGCAAGCAAAGCCGAGTACACCAGCTCAAGCACCAGCCCCGACAGGACCACCCCCAAGACCTGCAGCTCCCAGCCGTGGGCCTTCCACCCCCAGCCAGAGGCCAGAATCTCAGGGGGGTATGCCTAGCGCGTCAAAATCGGGGACCTCGAGCATTCCGGCTATATCGAACTCTGCTCGAGGCGACCCACCCAAGCTCCCACTATCTTTGCCTGTTAAGCCAAGCAACCTCCCCAGTAGACCCAATGTCCCTTTCCCAGAGCACATTCGCCACAACAATCTTGGTCAGCCAGTCTATACCCCAGCTGGTGGCCATCGAGAACAAACCCCTCGGGAGTATCGTGAGCCTCTTCCACGAGCAGACGTCCGCGATGCACGGGAACGCGAACGGGAGCGCCCACCGCCCAGGGAGTATAGAAGTTTCGAGAGCCCTAGGCTAGACCGAGCGGGAGATGTTGCTCCCCATGCCCGCACAACGCTAGAGGCATCTCCTAGCCAGGATCATGGGCGCCCTATTGAACGAGATCACTCCACCGATCGTGGTTATCCTCCAAGGCAAGACCCCCCCCCACGATTCGATAGAAGTGTCCCTGAACGGCATCCCCAAGACCGTCCCCCTGGCCACGACCGAGATGTTAGAGATTCTAGGCAAACTCGGGACCCACGCGAACAGCGTGGCCCCCAACCTCGCGTACCAGATCCCAGAACACCAAGAGAAAGCAATTCTCTTGATTCAAGGCCGCCCAGGGAGTCTCACGATTCTTCTAGAGCACGAGATCCCCATCATGACCAGCGACCTCGGGATATACATCAGCCTGAGAGCAGAAGTCGTGACCAAGCCCCATCGAAGTCTGCTTCCAGCGAGGAACCAATCATGATGAACCCGGAGCGGGTCCGTATGCTAGCTAAAATGGACAAGGGAACCACAGATCGTGCAGGTGGTCGGGGCGAATCCCAAAACTCAACCCGTCCACACCCGCGCGGTGCAAACGATTCACGCAGTGGGCCTCCACCTCGGGAAGAGAACAATGAGCGTCGCAGCTCCAGGCGACAGTCCCCACGACCTGAGCCGAGGTTAGACTCGCGTGTAGATCTCCGATCGTACGATGGTCCAAGGACCGAGCCGCCCCGGGACGACCATTCTCGCCGGCAGCTAAGTCATCTAGGCAACAGCCGGGAACACAACGAGCCACCCTCGCGCCACAGGAATGAGCGAGATTCAACCCGTGGACCATCAGAGAAGCCCCGGGACCCACATCCAGACCCGCATCCAGACCCACACCCGCCTCGACAACCCGCTCAAGAAACCGAGTCTGGCCGTCTTAGCTATGGAGACACAACCTTTGGCCATGGGCGCCTGAATCCAATTCAGTCCGTCTCAGATATCACTCCAGAAATTCCCTCTGGCCCTCGGGGTCGCGGCGGTCGCAACAGTGGTCGGTTGTCACAAATGGGAGCACCTCAGTCTAGAACAGACCCGCGTTATTCTCACCAAGACTCAGCTCGTCCCCCATCACCCGAGAGATTTGCGCCGACCGGTCCCGCCTCCTCCAGGCCATCGAGGCGTGGCCCTCTTCCCCCGCCATTCGAGCCCAACCCTAGTAACGGTCCTCCATCAGCACTTGGCCCCTCGACTAGTGGCAATACTCATCCAGATCGGCTACAGCACATCTCGACAGGCCCGCCCGATCGACCTGTTCCCCAGGGACCTGCGCAGGCAACACAGAGAGGAGGCCAGGGCGGGCCACCTCGCCGCTCGCTTCCTGCTGATATGAACGCTCCGCGATCTGCTCCACTTGGACCCCAGACCCCAACTGGCCCTGCCGCCGCTTCCGACAGCGCCCAGGCAAAGCGCCAGTTCCGCGATTTGCTAGGTATTAACTCTGAAGGCGGCCCTAGTCGCAGTAGCTCGCGTCGATCTCAGCAACCCCGAGGAAGATTGCCAGATTCGGATGCGCAAGTTTTGACCTCGGGTGCATCGCCAGTTGCAACCCCTGTGCATGAGCGACCCGAACCCCCGAGACGAGATATAGGTCAAGAGCACGGGGCCGGTAGGGGCAGTACTAATAACAACGGCCACTCTAGCCGCAACGACGAGAATGACAGGGGACGACGTGAGAGGGGAGAGGAAAGTCGTTCGTCTCGTGCGTCTCGTAGGAGCAGCCGAGAAAGAAGCCCGCATAGAGAGCGAGAACCCAAGGATGGGCGTGAGTTCCGAGATCGACGATCCGGCCGAGACATGGAGCGAGAGTCTTTAACTCGTCGGTCGATGAGAGACTCCGGAGCTGGAGGTGACCGGGAGCCTCTACCTGTCAACAGCAGCAGCAGCCGAGACCTGATGGCGGGCGGTAGGGATTCGTCATCTCGTCACCGTGAAGGAGGCAGTGGACGTGGAGATGGTCGAGATGGAGGACGTGGCGACCACCGAAATGATGGCAGAGCCGATGATTGGCCAGGTGGTGGACGTGGTGGGCGGGGTGGACCGCGACCGAGCGACTCGGATCGCCTTAGGGAGCCCAGGGATGAACGGAGCAGCCGGAAACGCCGGAGTGAAGAAGGGCTTGGAAACCCCGAGCGCGAGAAACGACCCAGGCGATAGGATCGATCTAGTCGAGGACCGCCGGGTTCGTTCCGTTAGCAGCAAGGATATGGTGTCACAAAGCTGGACGATCCTTCCTCTGGGTTTTCCTCAAAGCGCCGCTGAGATGCCATTACTTTTAGACTGGACCATGTCGACATGCATTTTTTATATCAACTAATTCGAAAACGCCCTGGGGTTCATCATTTTTTCATTGCTGTCTAGACTTATTCGATACTGTTTTCTTTGGGAGGAAGAGCTACGGGCGGAGCAGCGATACGCAACGAGACTGGCCATTCATATCTTTATTAATCCCGAGCATGGAGTTTATTGGAGAGCAACATTCGATAGTGCTGTCACTTTTCTTATCGAGGCGGAGAACGACTAGACGAGCCCTCAGGACATGGCCCATCCGGACCCGGACCAACCCTTCGCTCAACCGTATCAAGCAGAGTCAGATTCTTCACTCAAGCAAAGCCAGAACAAAATACATGTGTTTTCTATTTTATCACAAGGACGTACTTCACTGGCACTCGTTGTCCAGTTGGAAGCCCCCAAAGGTCCCCAGAGCCAAATAGCGGGATGTGCCGTTCTGGAAATCAAGTGCCACACCCTTTGGATGCCGCGATGTTTCTTCTCAATCTTTCCCGCACGCACAATCGCACTGCTACCCTCCCCCAGAATCCAAATGGGGAGGGATGAGCCTACACCACACACCCTGGATGGATGGACGTATTATTATAGTGGTGTTTTTCGTCCTGAGCGACTCAATACCCCCCCTCTGACCGCCTATCCATCCATGGTGACATGCTCAAGCAAGCAAGACGTGCCCCCGAAAGGAGTAGCAGCCTCTTTTTATTACCCTTGCGCTACCGTGAGCGAGCGGTACATAAACAACAACTAGTAGTGGCTGAGCCACCCACACCTTTCGCTGCTACCCTTCCCTCAGATGAACATTCGCTATTCTACCTTGTAGCAACATGGTTATTATTACTGCCATAGTTGCTTTGCCTCGTAACAATACGACACAACACGATACCCGAAGACCAGCGCTACTTACTACCCTTATTTGAGGGTTTGAAAAAGGGATGCTGTGCCTTTCTGTTTTTGCGTTTTCTTTTCCACATTTGCACTTTGCATTTCGAGATACCCACGCATGAAGTATGCACACATTGCCCAGGCGCAACACGGACATGGACACGGACAGGTACGGACGGAAGCATCAGTAAGGTCTCGGCAGGGGGACGAACCGAGCCCCTTGACCTAGGAAGACCAGGAGGTTAGTATTTATTTAGTAAACTGCGGAGTACTTCTGTGAAATAGACTATTAGACTGCAGACATGAAAGTACTATGGTTACTTGTCAAAGAAAGAGGCCTCTGGCGGGAACTAGGAAGTTGCTACGTTAAAGTGATGTGAGATAATAGTGCGTTGCTAGGTGAATGCCTACCCCCTCCCTATGATATTTCTATTTAAGAGTCAGGCAGATGCCGATAGTTCTCTGTGTGGTAAAGCATCGGGCGTCGCGGAACATGAAATTATACCAGGGTTCAGATACATTTGAACCGGTCAAGTCAAGGAACACGTTTCCACTCTATTGATGGTTTAAAAAGATTCAGAGCTCTATTTAATATTATCAATATATTCCCCATTCAACTCAATAGGATTCGTTCTAGGAATACATCCTATCTACCTACCTAATCTCATTCCACGACTCAGGTAGTGTTTTCGACGGAAGAAGAAAACGAAAGCAAACTACCGCCCCAAGCAAGAATTATAAAAGGAACACCTACCCTCCGTCCCCCGTCCCCCCGTCCCCCATCTCTCCCGGGTGGGGCTCCCGCCCGCTCGCTCCTATTGCCATACGCAACGACACGACCGAGATGATGACGTTAGTACAAATGACATGCATTTTTAATGATGTAACAAGAATGAGACAGAGGTGGAAATTTCCCACAGATAACTGGGCTTTGTGACAGAGGGGGCTGAAGTGACTACTGGAGGGCAGTCTACTTTACCAATACGTGAACGACCGAGAACTTTGCTTCATTGACTCGAGGGTACGAATAACATCGTAGTTTTTATTTCCGCTGCTTGCCTATCTCGCCCTTACCCACATCCTCCTTACTTACAGTTTTCGGTACCCGTCCGAAGGGCCCCTGAGAAAGCCAATGTGTACAACGTAGCCGGCACCTGGCTTCAGATCATCAGGCAGCTCGGAATCAGGAACCCTCCACGTGCGAAAGAGCTTGTGGAATGCTTTTAGCCAGCTCTCGAACACATCCGAGTTTCGTAGCTGCTGCGCAACCACACAGGCAGTGGGCGGTCGCTCGTTCTGTCCGTGGCACCCGCCGCTCTGCTCTTCCTCGATGTTTCGCAGTCCACAAATATCTGCGCATGTCTTTGCCAGAGGGTCGATGAGTACCTCATTGTAGACACAGTCGCAGGCGATCACGAGGTCGAAGCTGCGAAGGGGACCCGAAGGAGAACCGGTGAATTCTGGCGTGACGGCATCAGTTTCCCAGTCGAGCGGCCGAAAGGCGATGTTTCCCAAGGAAGGATGACTTCCCGCAACCCGCGACGGTGCGATTTTAGTTGCGGGGCTCTTCGCCTGCCCGGTACGCGATTTGTGACCTCTTCGCTCCTGGCTATGGCCGCGGTGGTGTGACTTTGTGCGACTATTGGAAGGCTCATCCTTTCTGCAACGGGAAGAGCCCGTGACGACCAGTTCATTTTCTTTGAGGTTTTGCTCAACATATTTCGCAACATAAGGTTGGTCTGTGAGGACATAGTAAGACACGGCAGGAGCAAGAACAATTGCGGTGATGGCATTAACACCACAACCGAGCTCCAGTACGGCCGACGATGGGGTGAGGAGGCCGTGGCGCCATAAGCAATTGGAAGCGGATGCCAACCATTCAGTGACGGGGGGGGTTATCTTCCACACAACTGTATCTTGGTTAGCATCGCGGCACCTGATGTTCAGATCAGCTCGGAAATGACGTGTGTTGGTGGCCAGCGATAGGGAAAGAGTTCGTAGGGAACTTGGAGCAGGAGAGACGAGCTTCCCCGCATGAGGGGAGCGAGGAGTAGCAACGGCCTCGGCTTGGCGCCGATGCAGGCGACCATTCTGGGCGAGATGAAAATCCGGGGGGGAACGCATAGGCACAATAAATATATGCATGTTGCTAGCGAGAGTCCAAGGAAGGGACTTGACTAACCTGCTCCAGTGGTCCCACCAGCGCGGTTCGATTTAAGAACGGTTGGAGACTGGTGTATTGTCAGTTCCTTGCCAGCCACCGAGATGTCGAGCACATGCGACTCGGAGTCGATGAAGCCCAGGTTGTTCGAGAGGAGGGAGTGCGAGTAGAGATCGAAGGTTTCTGTTCAATCCAAGACGCCACCCGCCAGTCAGCATGGCTGAATGCCAGAACCTAAAGAGAAATGGGGGCGGGAATGATGATATCTGGAGCACCGCTACTACAGAGCATGTGCCTCTCTGTCATGGTACGAGCCTTCTAGCGGATCCTCAATTTCAGGCCCCAGGTATTCCACAAGAGCCAGCGGGATACCCATTGGCATTGGGGGCCGACAACTTGCCCACACAGCGCAAGACAGGAGAAATGCAAACGTGGCTGATTTCAGCGAGGTGACGGGGTGGTGATAGGCGTGCCTAGGCAACCAATCTTTCCAATCTGGCCAGCAGCGAGAGACACTCAGAGACAAGTTTCTTTCCTCGGAAACACACAGTAGTCGTCTAGATGCTACTTCGAGGATATACCGACTGATTGCTGGTGGCGATTGATCAACGGTCTGTTGTGGAGCTTTTCGAGTGGTTGTGCTCGAAGGCAAGTTCCGGTGGTGGTGCCAACTTGAATGGCAAGCGGCAAAAAAGAAACTAATGAGTCCGCGAGGAAGCAAAGGGGGGCAGTGCTGAGCCTCGCGCAGATGCCAGACACGAAGGAGACTTGTGCAACGGACTACTCGGGATTGGCAGTGAAAATGGCGATTTACATCTCTGTAGCATGCTAAAATAGTATTTCCCCAGGTTTCCTTCCCGTTCTGCACGATATTCAAGCTGTGGGATAATATTAATGCGAATCTTCGTCGGATGCACCCAGACCCTGGAAGCCTGGGAGAGCAACTTTGAATTGCCAGGGCTTCCCCAACAAGTCTAAAAGGTTAGGCGCTGTGGGGCAAAGCAAGCAACAACACACATACCCAACTAGCATTGCCCACCTAGCGAGCCGGTGGTGATAACCATATTTTTTTAGCGGGCAGCGACACCTGACACACTTAAACTACCGTGGGTTGGTAGCCTGGCTGGGATGCAAAATACGCCGTCAGAGCAAGAGGCCAGCTGAAAATCAAAAGAACATTACCGGAGGGTTGCAATAATAATAGATGCTAAATATGAAGTACGTATCTGCTTATGTAATGGTACGGTGACTATGTAGGTAGAAACGTCCAGCTGCAAACCGCAGCAGAATAGGTGGGTGTGTTGGGCAGGTACTGCTAACAGGCGGCTAACAGTGATGCCAATCAGCCGGGTCTTGAGACGTGTTGCCCGTGCTAATGCAGGATTAGACGCTAGTCCTAAAGGGGAATGGCGCTATGGTGGGAAGAGGCAGGGGTGGTCGCGCTCAGAGTGCCAAGACCTTGGTGGAGGGTAAGAAGGGAGAGCTTGGGGTTGCTGTGCAGCGTTCAGGGTGCCAGCGACACTTTCCAATGATCCAATTTGACTTAAGCCACGACGTCCCAGACAAGTTGGTAGACTGACTGTGCAGCGCAGTGGCGGCCCAGCCAGCCCTTTCTCGTTCTCCTCACTTTCTCCTCATAAGCTCTCTGCTCGTCACTGGTGCCCTTTTCTTACTTCTCCTCTCTCCCACTCTTTCTTGGCTCTGCTCGACTCGATCCGCTGCCCAATTTCCCCCCTCTCCCCCTGTAAAACTCCAAGCCGTCATCACAGTTCCTCGCTTCCAGTCCGATCCAGTCCTACCGCCTACTACTGCCCCTCGAGACCGTAATAGCCGCACTTGTTCCCTGCGAACGTTCTCGAAACTTCCTCTACTCAACCTACCTACGTAAAAACAGACCAGGCATCCCCTCCTTCGGTCCTAGCCTGTCGGCTTCCCGTCCAGTTCCTCTTCACAACAACACCACGTAATCGTCCCATCGCTCCTCAAGTAAACAAACGTCAAGATGGCCCCAAACATGAAGAATGCGCAGCTCCCGCCGCGGATGGGCAAGAAGGGTCCATTCTCGGTCCCCGTCCCTGGCGTCGAGGCTCCAGAAGGCGAGACGGTCCCTCGCAGGCACCCAGAATGCGTCGAGGAGCTAAGGGCAAAGCCTGCCGACAACATTTCCACCACTTTCGAGCTTCTCAAGGTGTCGGCCGACAAGTTTGGCAACGCAAAGGCGATGGGCTCGCGCCGTCTGGTGCAACTCCACCACGAAACAAAGAAGGTCAAGAAGATGGTAGATGGCGAGGAGCGCGAGGTGGACAAGAAGTGGACGTACTTCGAACTTTCTGCCTACGAATATATCACGTACAATGAGTACTACAAGCTCGCCATCTCGATCGGCGCCGGTCTGCGCAAGCTTGGCCTCGCTAAGGAGGACAGGGTTCACATCTTTGCCGCAACGTCGCAGTACTGGCTGGCCATGGCCCACGGCGCTGCTTCACAAAGCATGCCTATCGTGACCGCCTACGACACGCTTGGCGCGGAGGGTCTTCAGCACTCCATGGTTGCCACTAGAGCAAAGGCCATATACCTTGATGGCCACCTCCTACCCACCCTTGTCTCGGTCCTTAACCACGCAAAGGATATCAAATACATCATCTACAACAGCCAGATGGAGCCCAACCCGGCCCACGTCAAGCAACTCAAGGAAGCCCATCCGTCGGTCGAGGTTATGGGCTTTGACGACCTGACCAAGCTCGGAGAGGAGAACCCGTTCGAGCCTGTAGCCCCGACCTCTGAGGACCTTTGCTGTATCATGTACACTTCTGGTTCCACTGGTACCCCCAAGGGCGTCCCTCTAAAGCATAAGAACGTTATTGCTGCCGTCGCTGGCGTATCTGTAGTTGTCGAGCCCTTCATCGGACCAGGTGATGGCCTGCTCACCTACCTACCTCTCGCCCACATCCTTGAATTTGTTTTTGAACACGCCTGCCTCTACTGGGGTAGCACTATGGGGTACGGAAACCCCAAGACACTCTCGGATGCTTCTGTTCGAAACTGCAGCGGCGACATCAAGGAGTTCAAGCCCACGATTCTGGTTGGCGTTCCTGCCGTTTGGGAATCCGTCAAGAAGGGTATTATCTCCAAGGTCAATGCAGGATCTTCCGTGGTCCAGAAGATGTTCTGGGGAGCCTTGTGGGCCAAGGAGCACCTGCTGGCCAATGGCCTCCCCGGCACTGGAATTCTGGATGCTGTTGTTTTCAAAAAGATCAAGGAGGCTACAGGCGGCCGTCTGCGCATCTGCCTGAACGGTGGTGGGCCTATTGCCAAGGATACCCAGAAGTTCATCTCGATGGCCATTTGCACAATGATCAGCGGATACGGTCTGACGGAAACTTCGGCCATGGGCACGCTGCAAAACCCTATGGAGTGGACAATTGGGTCCATCGGCGCCATGCCTGGTTCCATTGAGACCAAGCTTGTGGACTTCCCCGATGCCGGGTACCACGCAACCAACAAGCCCAACCCTCAAGGAGAGGTCTGGATCCGCGGCATCACCGTGATGGAAGGATACTATCAAAACGACGAGGAAACGGCCGAAGCTATGACAACTGATGGCTGGTTCAAGACTGGTGACATTGGAGAGTTTGACAAGAACGGCCACTTGAAGCTGATCGACCGCAAGAAGAACCTGATCAAGACTCTCAACGGCGAGTATATTGCCCTCGAGAAGCTCGAGTCCATCTATCGCGCCGCCGCCGTTGTTGCGAACATCTGTGTCTATGCAGATGACCGCCAGGCCAAGCCTGTGGCAATCATTGTTCCTGCTGAGCCCGCCCTGAAGCAAGAGGCCTCGTCAGTTGGTGTCGAGGATGGCTCTATCGAGCAGCTCGTCCATAACAAGAAGGTGCAGGCTGCGGTTTTGAAAGAGCTCCAGACCGCAGGGCGGGCTGGTGGCTTGTCCGGAATCGAGATTATCGAGGGTGTCGTCATGTCGGACGAGGAATGGACGCCACAGAACGTAAGTTGCAAGAGCTCCCGTACTCTCGAATGCGACATATGCTAACATTCTACAAACAGGATCTGGTCACGGCAGCCCAGAAGCTGAACCGCAAGAACATCGTCAACAAGTTCAGGAAAGACATCGACGCTGCCTATGCTCACCTGTAGCGTTCCTGGTGGGGGGGGGGGGCGTCTAACTATTGATTGATGAGGAAGGAATACTAAGGATACCAAGAGGCGGATAATGGCGGTGTTGAGAGGATAAATAAAAGATGCCGACATACTGCCATGTCCTCCACGTTTTATGTTGAATTTGGGGCTTAGCCCCTGGGGTCTTGCTTTTTCTATTTCCCCCTCAAGCATCTGTATTGATATGACGAGCCTAATCTCCACGCCATGGGATACTTCCAACCGTTTTGTAATTGTTTTGTTCATTGTGCGATATCCGACTCTGGCTCATGTAGCCCAGCGCCAAGTAAAATATATTCAGGTTATTTTTCACCAGTTTTTAGTGCCAGGTGCCCCTTTGATGGGAACTCGACGTCCCAAGATGGCGACCTGTCTGCGGACCTACAGTGGCTGCGCTGTCAGCTAAGGATAGGTAAACAGACCGCGGCGAGGGCGCCATGACTAGACGCAATGTGGCGGCGGCTCGTTCGCGATGACGAGCCGACGAGATGCTACTGTAGATCTCTATCTATGTACGAAGACTGTAGGTACAGTACGTACGGATGGAGCCGCGCTTGCAGGGATACAGCTGTCGGACGAATCGTGGGGCGCTAGTAGGGGGAAGGCAAAAGGGACTGGATGTGGGCATGGGCATGTACAGAAAGTATTCCTGGGGAAAACGCGCGCAGGACGGGTGGTCTTTTTTTTTTTTTTTTTTCGGAGTTGTCTACTGTATGGGGTTCAAGATCTCCGACGGGGTTTCTCTCCGTTGGACCTGCCTGGTGTGCCTCCCCCGGGGGGAAAGAGGAGTCTACGCACGTGATGTTGTTGCCATGTCGCAATGCTGGGTCCTACATGTAGTATGCTAATACCAAAAAAAAAAGAAAAAGAAAAAGAAAAAGAAAAAAAGAGGTCGCTGAAATTAGAGAGACGCTATGCATACATTAACACGTACTATCACTACTATTATAGCTGAGATGCTATGCATGCCCTTTGTCGTATGAATGTAAACTCTAGTACAGTCTACACAATGCCACGCCTCCAAATACCTGCTAGTATATAACTAAGATGCCCTACGCAGCCACCAATTAATAATACATCAACTCCCACAACCAACAAACCGTAGTACACAAGACAGTACTAATTTCACATCCCAACGTATAATAGTAATAGTAGTATGGGGATAGTAATGAACATAACACAAAAAGTCGCGTGTCGCATGTCCCATCATCAACTTCCGTCATCAGTCGTTTCCGTCCTCCTAATTGTCTGACATGATCAACCATAACATCCAAAAATATTACCGCACTCCTCTCTACTCAAGCATCCAAGCACAAGATCTCTAACGTGGTATTTTTTTTCCCCTCGATGCGAGCTTTCTTTCTATAACATCCCTCCATCCTTCGCTGCGGCAGCCGCAGCAGCCGCCCCCGTAGCAGAACCTCCCGCACCCCCTTGATGCTGCTGCTGTTGAGCTTGTTGCGCCTGTTGCGCCTGTTGCGCTTGCTGAGCCTGTTGAATGTAATTCAACGGCACCTTCGGAACCTGCGGGCTGCTCTGGCCGCTACCTCCCGGGCCACCCTGACCCATACCGCTTCTGAACAGTTCGCGCTGCCTATCGCCATCCCTAGTCCTTCCTCCCGTGAGCCTCCTCATCCCGCTCCTGGTGCTCTGAGCGAGCGGCCTGATCATGTTTTCCAAGAAGAAACTGCTCGACCCATCATGAGGGTGCGGTGTTCCTATGGCTCCTCCTCCTGCACCTCCCGCTGCGATTGTCCCGTATGGACCTCCAAACCCACCTCCAGCATTCACTGAGTAAGATGTTGACCCTCCCGAGAAGGTTGGTCCGAGACCTCCGGCAGTGCTAGGCCTTTCGTCGTCAGAAAATACTTCCTCGGTGAGCATGTCATCGTCAGAGAAGAAGTCCGACATGCCGTTCGTCGACGCGTTGGTCTGGTGGTAAGGCCCTTGGGGGTGCTGGGGATGTTGCTGAATGTGGCCCGCCGGAGCCGATGGCGATGTGATGGACCGGGCATGGAGACCTGGCCTGTTTGAAATCGAAACAATCGGAGGAAGCGGGTTGGCCGGCCCAGCGCCGGTTTGGCCAGAGCTAACAAAGTTGAAGGCTCCCGGGTTCATGGTGTTGGCAGGGATGGGTCTGTCCGTGAAGCCGTTCTGGAACGAGCCCATGGTGCTGTTTGAGCTCGCCTGGTGGAGGATGGGGAGAGTTTGCTCATCGTACAGCTGCCCGGCAGACTCGAAGCCGTCGGGCGAAAACTCGGTGATTGTTCTGCTCGACCTCCCGTCACTGGGCGGGCTTGTCGTTGACATGTCGTCGAAGAAGTCATCGAGCGCGTCGAGTTTCGCAATCAAGTCGCCATTCCCACCAGTCTCGGGACGAACTTCGTCCGACATCATGGTCTCGGTGCGACCTTCCTCGGAAGGAGGATAATAGCTGTATGGGAACTCTTCCGCGTGGAATTCGACCTCGGGGGTGGGCGTGACTTCAGCCATGGCCGCTCCACCGTCTGTGCTGCTCTGGCACATATAGAATGCCGCGTGGATGTTGGCACGAGTTGTTTCCGTCTTCTTGGCTGGCACTGGAATGGCCCAACCAGAGGCGTCTGGGATGCCAAACAAGTTGTCAATGCGCTCATACTCCCGGCGGGCCATGCGCGAGGTGGATCGCGTCATACTCATTCTCAGATGGTGCCTGTCATTTGACGATCCCGACATGGTCAGAATGTTGTCGAGAACCTCCAGAGCCTCCATGCAAAACTCGGACTGTAGCAGTCGCAGCAGGGGCGAGATCAGGTCCGACCCATAACCTGCTAGTTCCGGCTTCTTCATGTCGATTTCTGGAAGAACGACCCGAAGAATACGCATCGTGGTGACCTTGACCCAAGGAAACCTATTCGTGAGCAGTCCCATCAAGAAGGTGATCATCTTGAAGTCAAGATCCGGGAGATAATTCTCCTGCAAAGCCGAGAACATGTCCTCCGTAAACTCCTTGGGGGTTTTGTACTGGAACGAGATATACTTGTCCAGCACAACCACGAGATTGTCAAGTCCTTGCGCCTCGGCAGCCTCCTGTAAAAACTCGGCAGTGGCAATGAGCTTGTCGGTATAGTTCTTTTGCTCCATCTCGAGAATAAATCGTGGGAAGTTTGCAAGGATGGCAATGAACAAGCACTTGTCATCGCCGATCAGAGAATCGCTGGGCAGTTGAATGAGCTTGTCAAGAGTGTCGAAAGTGGCGTCGAAGCAATTGGCAGACCTAAACCCTGTATGAATCAAGGGATGCAATCCCTCGAATTGCCCATCCCACCGTGCCGGTTGGCCTTCAAGAAACGCTTTTCGAACCGAGGGTGACTGGAAATCGAGTTTATCCAAGAAAATGTTGAGCATCTCTAATGCCTCTAGAAATTCTTTCACGTTGATTGAATCCAAGCAGGCGATGGTCGTCCAGAAAAGCTGGGGGAAAGTAACCAACTTATCGGCATCCAACTTGACTATGAGGGTTTTCAGTGTAGTCAGGATCTCCATGGCGAAAGTTTGGATTTCAGAGTCTTCGTCAGCAATGGTGTTAGACAGGCGAGCAAGCATATCTCCCAGCATAAACTGATCCAGAGATGTTAAGATGCACCGGAAGATCTGGAATGATCTACACGCAAGGTGCCGGACGGGACAAGAGGTCGCCCATGTCAACGACAACCGGCCCCATTGCTCCTTGATTCCCGGGAATGAGAGGCCGAACGTCTTGATCATCTCAGAGGTCAGAGTGTCCATACTTGGGGGAACGCTGTGGCCATCATCTTCGGTCTTGCCGTTGCCATCTTCGTATTTCCAGACAACCGAACGATCATGGCCTCTTATCAAGTCGATAAGGTTTTCGATGTTGAAGTCTGGCGGAGACTCGTCGCCAAGTCTGGAAAGCACGAGCTCGTGGATCAGGTGAACGAGCATTTCGCGGGCTTGTTCTTGAACCAAGGGGGTATAGTGATCCCATAGAACAGTGACCACCTGCAGCAGAATAGGAACGTTCTCGGCGGTTAGCTGGACGGGAGAGACCATCAGGTCTACCAGGAGGATAAGAGAAAGTTGGCCTAGGGAGAAGCCAGCTTGCTTAGTTCCGACTGGAAGTGCCTCCGCTAGATCCGCGCAGTACGGCAGCGTGGTGGTGTCCGGTGGTGGCGGCATTATTTCTCGCTTCTCGTTGGGCACCATAGCCTTCGGGGTGATTTGTGAAAGCAGGAACTCGACCACCTTGCTGTTCGTGCTAGACAGAAACACAACCACCTGCTTTGCGTATTCCACAAAGCTTTGTTCTCTTCGGTCCAAACACAGTGATATGATGAAGTCAAGAACCAGGCGGACATTCCCGGGATGAGGGCCCGTCGCCAACGCTTGCCAAAGCGCCTGGACCTCATTGTGCAGGGCAGCACTTGACTTTATGGTAATCTCGAGGAGGTTGGCCAAGAGCACATACGACTGTCCTGTTGGGCCACCATTGGGGTCCACCTTGAGTTCTATCGTTTGGATCCATGGCAAAATGACAGCTACCACGTTGCGCTGGGAATGGGCATCGAGCATCTTGAAGTGATTTGTAAACTCGGAGAATATGTGGAAGGCAAGTTCGGGGTGCTGTTTGGCCAGGCGTTTCGAAATCTCAAATTGCGCCAGTTTGTACACAGCTTTTGTCTTGTCTGATATGCTGATGTCGAAATCCTGGATCTTTGAAGTTCGGCTTGGTTGTTGCCGTTCTTCCAATATCCTCATGAGATGAGCTGATTTGGACCGAATCTCGCTCTGGTCGCTCCCGAGGGTGAACAGGCAAAGACTCATGAGCTTCCAAAACGGCAGGGGATAATCAGGATGCTCCCTCAGCACATCAGTGACGACAGCGAAGTGGCTCTCAACTACCTTCAGTACGTCCCCCTGGTAGCAACGACGAATTGAATGATCAAGCAGGGAAGGATATTCCTTATTGTGAACGATGAGATTTGTCAGCGCCCGCCTCCCAATCACGTTCATCCGGTCGCTGCCAGAGTTGAATATTGCTTCGATCCAGGCGAGCATGCGTCGGGGATCAAACGACAGGGTCACACCGGTGTTATTAGTGACGCTGATGGGCCCGCCGCAGAGTGCCGCCATCGAGCTTAGGGCGGCCGTCCGTAGGTTGCGCTTCTCTATTTCCATTGCTGCAGTCAGGGTCCCTCTCTCGCTCAATCCCTGCTGATCTATCACGGACCGCCTCATGCTGTCCTCGCGCTGCCGAATTTGCGTCTGGTTGGGCGAGAATCCACACCAATCCTCCATCAGCGCGAAGGCGGACTTTCTCGACTCGAATGTCATCCACTGTGAGGGGTCCTGGGTGCGGTTGATGCCTTCAAAAAGCTCCTCCATGAGGCCGCAATAGTGGCGACGGAGCTTCTGGAACTCATAATCCATCTGGACGTCGCCATCCATGAGGAATAGCTTGAGGTCCTTGGTGTATTCACAGAGGTTTCTGAGTATCCACTCATCTCGGAACATGGCCGACTCCTTCAGAAAGTGAGAGGTCAACTTGTACACATGGGTGATTTCGGTTCGGAGAAGATCCATCTTGCCGTTGCGTCGGGGGCTGCTATTGGTTCTTTGATGGTGTTGTAGCCACTGCCTCGAATCCGCGTTCACTTGAGTGACCTGCGCCTTGAGTTCTTCGAGGAGAGGTTTATACAGATTTTGGTTGATGCATCCCATTGCTACAACTACCGAGTCTCGCACAGAGCTAGAAGAGGCTTGGAGTAAAGGTATGAGGAATTTGAAGAGGACACGCCCCGAATCGATCTTGCGACTGGCGCCTGGTTTTGAACCTTTCCGGCTGTGGTTGCTATGTGATGAACCTGGATGCAATGTTCCCGGTTCTTGAAGGGTAGTGCATGCGAATATCACGTACAGCTTCCACTGGTCCACAAGGACCTCTGCCTGAGTCAGAGGCGTCCTTCCAGCCATTCGTGCACTTCCAGGGTCTGACCCATAGTGATGGTATCCCCTCGAGGGTTCTGATATGGTGACAATGGCGGGATACATCTGCCGTATTCGCTCGCAGATGAGATCCCTGCAGAGAGTGACGGTGAACGGGCACCGCTCGAAAGCAATCCTAGCCAGGTTGGGCAATATCTTGAACCACAGGGTGGTGTCGTATGTCACATCGCTAGTGCAGAGCTCGATCAGCGCCCCGTGTTTGTTCGTCGTTTGCAAGCCGCGTTGGAGCCGGCTTCGTTCGGCGACGGTCAGGGTTTCGTCTTTGAAATGCATGATTTCCAATGCATTCTTCTCAAGAATGTCGATGAGCCGTGGCGAGTCATTGTCGCTTTGGCCCAGGGCAATCTCGAACTGGGTGATGAGCCGCAGGACGGTAATGGCAAAATGCCGGACCTTGCGGGATTGGGAGCAGAGGAAGAAGAGGGCATGAGCCTCAACCTGGTCGACCTCGGCCCAAGTACCAGACAGATCGAGCTTTTTTCCACGCTGGCCTCCGTCCCCTGCCGCCTCGACCGACTTTTGTTTGATTTCCTCAATCCAGATGTGCAGCATCTCTACGTAGAGCCTCAACGTGTTTTCGATGTGGCTGGCTCCAAGCATGCCGCTATCTGACATGGTGCCACTCTCGCCACTAGGGTCGAGATTAAATATGAAGCGAGCAAATCCAGTGGTAACTTGCTGGGCATGTGATTGTTTCGCAATGGCTTTCAGAGACTGGGCAGACGAATCTGCGATATTGCGCTGGGGATGGGCGGTCCCAGTGCATAGCAACTTGATCAAAGAGCCGAATGGAATGTCGACCGGAAGACACCTAGGCAAAGCTTGGACAGCAACATGCAACAGCTCATAGAAGGCTTGTTTCTGATCCGCCGGAGTGGGGTGCTCCTCTCGACGGAAGTTGAACGAGTCGGTAATGGGGGTTTTGGGCCCAGGACTGTTGAATTTTTCGTCCCAATTCCCCTGCCCATTGTGGCCTTTGAATGCGTTGTTACAGATCATGGTAATCTTGCCAAGAATGTGGCAAAATCGAGTGTAGAATTCCCTGACATTTTCGTTCAAAGTACCCAGTGCAACAGGCTTGGAAAGATTGTTGTCCAAAATTGATATGAGCGGTGCGGTAAGTGAGGAGGATCCTGGTGCTGGAGAGGCCAGCACGGGTGATGATGGAACTCTGTCAGATGAGGATGAAAGTGGGTAGTTTTGGGGGAAGACAGGCTGCTGGTTCTTCTCGAAGTCGGACATGACGTCGAGGAAAGCACGGATCCCTATGACTACCCGATCGGGATCTAGTTGCTCAAGCTTCATGGATGGGTTCTTCGTGTCCTCCATGTCCTTCAACTCTTTACTAGATATGGCCGAAATTTGGTCGGCGCTGACCAACGGGAAGATGATCGTCTTGAATCCATACTCGGGGTGTTTGAAGCTTATCATTCGGATAATTTGCAAGATGGGATCGACAATCGCTGTATCGGAAGCGACCAAGCTCCGCCGTGTGGGGGGTAATATAAGCTTCACGACTTCATCTAGCTTTCGAATTCTGGTTTGAGGGTTCGGCTCCTTCGTGCGGTAGAGATACGTCCACAGTAGACGAGAGATGACCTGCAAGCAAGTCGGTTTGTTGTACCTATCCTTGATGCGGCCTTGTAGAGGGAGGACTAGTTGAAGCCACTGGTTGGTAAAGTTATCCATCGGCCCGGCGCAGAGCATGGTGGCGGTTAAGGGGAAAGCAAACCCCCAGTGCCTGGGTTTGACCAACATCTGACCGACTCTTGGGCTGATGGAACTGATAACTTCGGCCCACTTGGGTGATGCAAGGTGGGCATTGGTCGCAATAGCAGCAATAGGAAGCAAAAGCATCTCGAGCATCTGACAAAAAGCCGACTTGACTTTTTGACCATGCGACTTGGCGAAAAGTCGTCCCAAAGAGAGCATGAATTCGCACGTCTGCTCCCATGCATCAGCTGGCGTGGTTTTTACACGCAGGTGCTTCATTCCACCCAAAACCAGTTCAACCTTTCCTTCCACATCACGAAGGTTTGTGGTGGGACTCTTCACAGCCAGAGCCTGCAGTGAATTGTTGAGGTCGTCAATAAACCGGTTTGTGACACCCATAAAGTTGATGTCGCTCATTGCACCGAGCAGCTGCGCAAACAAGTTCCAGTTGGCCAATTTCAGGGGAGACTCGAGGAGATGGTCCGTGTCAGCAATCTTTAGTTGGCCAAAGATAATTCCTTCCAGTTTGTCCTCCATCTCTGGCGTTATTGAAGCTAACGTGCTCTGATTTATCACCTGAATCAGAACTCGACACAGAATGTAAATAGACACCGTCGAGCGCCTTTCTGCTTGAGCTACAATCAGCTGGCGCTCAGCTAGGGTCGGTTGGGGCTGTTCATCATCATCGGCATTGTTATTTCCATGTGGTTGTGGGTGTTGATGTTGCGGTTGTTGTTGTTGCGAGTGGATAGGTTCGGTATGACTCCTTTTTATCGGTACGGGAGGGAAGTGTTTCAACTGAGCTCTTTCTCCTGCGGCTGCATCGCTTTTATGTTTCCTCCATAGCATCATGGAATCCACGAGGGCCTTTGGCTTCTGTTTTGCAATATGACCCATGGCTACAATTAGCTGGTCAAAAGCTGGGTCGGCGCCTGGCCCGCATATGTCATCCACATTCGGCTCCGGCTCAAACGGTTCCGTAATACACTCATTTAGCTTTTCTTCCGACTGCGCTATGAATGAAGTGAAAAGGACGTGGAGGGTGTATTCGCCAACGGTGGTCATTTCCTCCCTGTGGTGGCGGGATGAATGAGAGGGGCGCTGTCCATGATCCCGGCGGGTCTTGCTCTGAGCCCGAACCGTTTTCCTTACCGTCCCTTGGAACCCCGGGTGCATGCCGGCATCGGCAGTGGCGGATGCGACGGTGGTACCGGACATGGAGGTCGGCGGGCGGGAGCCCAGCGGGACATCGCTTTCTATTCGGGGGAGCGGAGGCATCTCAGAGGCGGTGGTGGTTGCCGACACGTTTACGATCCCCTGGCCGACGGCAGCTATCATTTGGGGGCTCAAGGGGCTGCTGGCAGAGCTCGCGAGGCTTCCGTTGCGCGAGTGTTGAATTCCATGGACGATTGACGTCTGTCTGTGGTGACCATACGAAGCAGCTTTGGACGGATCTACGACACGCTCGAGAATTCCGGGACGTTGGGCGGCCGAATGAAGTCTTGTCGGGGATACGGTAGAAAGGGGCGAAATAGTCGGAGGTCCTTCAAGTGATGAATCTCGCGAGTGCTGTTGTGGTGTTGGGCGGCCGCGGGGGGGTAAGCTGTGGTTGTTGCTGCTATTGCTGGTACTGCCTCCGTTAATGTTGGGGTCGAGTGCTGGGGGGCGTAGGGTCTTGCCCCAAGACGACTCGTCTTCTTCCTCGGGTTCTTCGTCGAGTCGAGATACTGATCGTGGGGAGAACCTTAATTGGTCATGGAGGTGTTCGGGCAACGTCTGGGACGGCGCTTGATGGGCATGTCAGTAAAACTGCCGTCCGGTCCAAGGGCGACTTGCCCGACCTCTCGTAGCTAAGAGGATAACAAGGGGGCTCGCCTCCGAAACTTGGAAAGATGGGTTGAATCGGGGCGGTAGGGGAGGTTTCCCTGCCGCAAATTGCAATAGGGGGATTCTTGGCCGGTTTTGTGAAACAAACTTGACTTTCGAGGTGTTGGAAGAATTCGGACGCGCAGGACCAGGGCGCGAGGGCCCACACATCTTTCAGCCTACCGTCACTACCCTCTCCACTCGAAGTGGGTTTGGGACGACGAAAGGGGGACGCACAGTGAATGCTATTTTGGTTGGATCAGGGGTCTCCAAAGGAACAGGTAGTGTGCATAGCGAAGGGATTTTGTGGTGTGGGTGATGCGTATTCACAGCAAGCTAGGGAGCGACAGGCGCGAGCCTGGCAACAGCAGCCAACATTGGCAGTATTTGGCGTCGGCGAAAGGCAACACGGCGGGGAGCCCCCCTTGTAGCTATATTTCACTACACTTACCCATTGTCTCGCCGATTCTGCTCCCATGATCCTCCGGCGGTGGAAGATGGGCGACGCGGGGTTGAGTTAAGTTTAGTGTCTGGATTCGGGTTGTTGAGTCTCAATTTGAGATGTTGGTGAAAAGGCGGAGTAGCATTGGATCCCAGGTGAGGATGAAAATGGCGAAAAGAAGAAACGGGCAGTCGCGCTGGCCGGCTGGTGGACTGACTTGACTTTTAGGCAATCAATAATTCAATCACCTGCCTACGGCACAAGTCGAAGGGCTCCTTTTTCTTCTAGACTCGCTAGGTTCCGGGATCTTTCGTAGATGGATGGGAGGGCGGGGCGGTCGTACCTGCTCAACTTGTCGTCGCTGTCGCTAGGTGATACCTCTCAGAGAAGGAACGACTCTGCTGTGCGAGTGGCGAGCCGTTCAACCTCGCGGCAGCCACCTCTTTCTGCAAGGGGCGGTGGCCTATCACTTCCGCCCAAGTGCCTGCCCGCCAGTGTAGTCCCCGCTCCACACTTGTCCCTGTGCGCCAAGGCCCACCTACTTCTCACGGTACGGCGGCCGCCGCTTCCAACTCGAGCATACATACTTTCCTCCCCCCGCTATCGAGATTCGGCGCCCACGTTACTATGTAGATGCATATATGCCCAGGGGGTATAACTCCAAAAACAGAAGCCATCATCGTCATCGGGACATCATGAAATTCGCACTCGACACCCCCACTAGCGGCATCGGAGATATCTTTTCTAATGTGTGTGGAGAACTGTACACAACATCACATCACCTTCTTCGTCCTCGTCTAACGCTGCAGCAGTTGCCGTACCTGCGTCGGCATTTTTCAGTCATAGAGTTCTCATCAGGGGTACGTGGGATCTTCGTCTTGATGCATACCATAATCGAGACTTGTACAGATTTAGTTCATACAGCATACAGATACTGCTTTAGGAACCGCCCGGGATACATCCCAGCAAGGGGGTGTTGCTGTCCTTCTCTGATAGTACGTTTTGTATGCAGAGTGCACTGCATGTATCTATAAATCGATTGAAGATATCCATCGGCTAGGGGCTTCTTCGTTCTAGCTGTCACGGCATGAACATCTCGACCTTGTGAAAACATGGCACTTAATTTTAAGATATCGTTTGCCTATCACGCAGACGAGAGTTGTACTGTAATAGTAAAAATAAAAGTAAAAGTAAAAGTAAAAGTTGCTTACTTCCTATCCATAAACTACCTCACCAATATAAATATGACATCACTATCAGACACTCCGCGCCCGGTCCGTTTGGCAGGGATTTCAAAATGCAGAAAATATCTATACTTGGAGGCACGTGTAGATACCTCCTCAATTCCTCGTATAATGCTCCCCATCCCCTCCTATTTTTCAAAGTTCTGCGCAGCGCTTTCCCATTACCTATTCTTAACTCGCCACATTCCTCTCCATGCAGACGCACCCGTCCAGCCAGTCAATGACCATGGACGGATTGGCTCGTTTCTCGCTCCCCTCTGAGACAAACACAACTCGTCAAAATGCGAGCGAATGGGTGCGCCAAATGAGATGCACACCCAATCTGGCTGCAAGGTCCCAGGGGCAACACATGCAAAGTGTGTGAGGTGGCGTGTGCGTGTCTGATAGGGGACCTCCCGGTAAAGATGGTGCTGGTGACTTGTCGAGAGTTTATGTGCTATGCATGTACGGAGTAGGCATCCAGGGCATTGGTCAATATCTTGGAACGGACACGACGCGAATGTGTAGATATATGTAGACCTACTGAACATAATATGTATGGAGGGGAATGAGGGGAAAGGAATGAAGCTTGCGATTGACCCCCACGAAAGAAATTATTCCATGATATCTCCTGCCATATGTAGAAAAAAAAAACATGGCTGTCCATGGATTCGGAACTGTTGGATAGAAAGAGATCCCAAGTTCAAGAATGGCTACAACGGAAAAAGAAACATTCTTCTCTTTTAGGGGTACCAATGCCTAAAGCTTCCAGGAGCAAAACATAGGACCGAAACAGGTGTCCTAGACTAGTGGGTCAGTTATATTTCTCACATACTCAGTTGAGAAGAGATAGTCCTCAAAGATGCAATTGTGGCGTCGTTCTGGAGTGTTACACAACGTCCAGCCCCCTGAAGAGGAAATATGAAAAAAAAAATCACCCCCCCTTAGCGGTGCCGGAAACCAAAGAACCATGCAATGCTTAGGTAAGTATACCAAGCCCCGTAGCTTTTTGTCCCTCGAAACACAACGGTAGGGGCTTGTCAAGGTCAAGAGATCCAAGATTTGGCGTTTGGAGACCTAGATATCCATAGCATGGAAGCAAGGACAACTAGGTTGGAATGACAGGTAAATGAACAGACCTTTCGTGCACGAATTTTGGAAATGCATGTCGGCATATTAGAACCAAAAGGAGCCAGTATAGATAAAAGCTGGTGAATAAGCTTCCCATTTCGGGGCATTAGGCAACCGTGCAAAACACGTGCCAGAGTATATTTCAAAGGAATAAGGGCTATTAGTACATACTAAAAGCTTAACTTAATAGGTTCTCGGGGCTAATTGACAAGGTTCTCCAGCAAAAGCACGCAATACTATTAATCTACTAGTAGTAGCGGTATTATTAGGTATATAGAAGCCATAAAAAAACAGGTTTTGGAGCGATTCCGTAACTCCCCAGGCGCACCACCACGTGTAATTCCCTTCGGCCGGCAACGGTTGGCACTCATCCGCTATAGCGCGGTATTGTTCATCACTCTTCGCAAGCTGCCATATTACGTTAGCTCTAGCTCGCTGGGTAGTCTTTTCTGTTTCAATCTCATAAGTCGCCAAAGCCCTGGTCTTGTAAAGGGCATATGCTCGAATTTTTGTGCATACCGTATTTCCATAATTTACATTTAAACATCGGTTGGTTTTTACGAGTTATATCGCTGGGGCAATGTAGCTCCGAGATTTCATAAAATAAAGAAACCACGTACTAGGCGTGTACAAAAATCCGTGGGGCCCAGTATGGCCGTCCGCAAAAAAACACATGGGACCACATGGGGTTTTTAAAATAATCCGTGTAGTCCCATGGAACCACACGGGTTTTATAGTGTGGTCCCATGGAACCATACGGGTTTAATGGTGGGTCCCCATTGTACAAGCCTACCACGTACTTACACAATACACTCTACCAGGAGCATGAATATTTGCAGTTCGTGGTCTTAAGCATGGGCCGGGCAGTTACTTTGCCTAGTAGGTCCCAACAACTTGTACATATCACAAGTATAACTGACGCATAAATGCTAGGCGCTAATGTCATTTCTTCCATTGAATAAGATTAATGGCAATCTGTTTAGCTATAACCTAGGGCCACGAAAAGACTGTCTACTCACTAGCATCTGTAGGCTTCAGTATTGCCTTCTTTGCTACGTTTTGAAGACCTAGAGTGGTAGGGCTTGACACATGACTCCTCGGAGTTGTCGTCATTGCCTTTGTTCAGTGCCTAGTCGAAGGGAAGAGTGATGCGAAGCTGGCGAAATCGTTTCTTGAGCTGATCGTTTTCACTTCTAGTTTCTTGCTTTCATCTGGCGACTCATCATATAGCTTGGGCGGGGACTGGAACAGGCCTATCCTGACCTTGGCTTCTGAGATAGAAAGGTTGTCAAAAAGAGCAAGAAGTTGCTGGTAACTGAAGGATATACGTGTTTTGCGTTGCTTCCACTATCCATCTCGGCATTGTTCTATTAGGACAATAATCGAAGCAACTTACATTCCAAAAGGACTACCAAGATGAGGGTATAAGACATTTGGTCAAAGGACAAGGCCTGAGACTCGAGAGGAAAGCTGGGCTGGGCTGGGTTGGATTCCGTTTAAATACATCAACTCACAGTATTTTCGAATCTAATCCATATTATCTTGCTAGGAAATTACTGATATACACTTGCGCTGCCTTTTAAACCCGAAAGTGGCGCTGATCCTGATATTTATAGAGGCACTGATTCTATCGCCGACAAGACGCCCAGGTCACCATAAGGAATTTTAGAGCACACTGGCAAAGAACTAGTCGCACTCCGGTTTCAAACTTAAACATGTGTCCCAAAAAGCCCCCCATAGAAACACAGCAAACAATGTGTAATATACTATTAAGAACATTCGACTTCGAATTTGGTTGCAAGTTACTGCGTGGCAAGAAGGAAGAGAGCACAGGGGTATAATTTATAACGTTAAATACCCTAATCGTACAGAAAAGACTAATAGCTTACTAGCTTTGTCTCCGCAACTTGCTTTTGCACCTGGAGTTTCGAGTCTTAGTCTCTAGGTCCCAGACGATCGGTCTGGATGAGAAACCCTCGATCCTAATATTCCATCCTGTACGCTGGCACGTCGCGCAAACGGGGACAAGGCTTGAGCTGGACTGTTCATGCGGGGGCTGTTCCCACCGTTCAATTCGCTGGCCGCCATGAGTCCAGGTCCCAGTCCAATAGACGGGATGCTAACCTCGGGTATTGGTCCAATCCCCGACGCGGATGGCGAGGTTGGTCTGGCTGATGGTGTCCCTGCCTGGCTCGAAATCGCAGTGGCGGCCTTCTCGACGAGCTCCTTGTAGAAAGCATCTAGCTGGGGACCATCCATACAGAAAATCTCCAGATCCTCCTTGACAGTCTGAGCAATTTCCTTGTTTGAACCTGTCCAGCCCACGTGTGGTGGTGCCGTACCGTGCGGGTGCATGGCTACCCCGCTTGGGTTTATGTTTCCGAAAGTGCTACTACCCATCGCCGGGAGCGCATCGGTGCTTGTGGTACGGGCCATGGGAGAATGGTGGTTGAGAAACTCGCTTTGCGAAGGTGGGGCTGCCGTTGCTCTCAGCAAAGGAGAGGTGACAGGGGTAGGCTCCGCGATCCCGTAGTTCGTGTAAGCACCTGAAGACACCATTCTCGCGGTACTTCGATCAAGGGTCCCTTGCTGGTTGCTCTGCTCGCCACCGATTCGCATTTCCTTTTCCCTGGAAACAGCCACACGATTTCCGGCAAGACGGTTCGCGAGGAGCAAGATATCACCGTCATCGGTGATTTCGGCGAGGAGCGTCCCTGAGCGGTGGATGTATTGAGAGTACACAAAGTCTGGACGACCCCACGAATATGAAATGTCGACCTCGGCAGACGGGAAATTAGATGAAGCCTCCATGTCTAGGACAAAGTCAAATCGACGGAGAATGGCGCGCTGGTAAAAGTGGCGTGACTTGACGGGTAAGGCGTGAGGTGTGAGAGATGTGGCATCGTAGTACATTTCCGGATGGTGGTCTGGTGGTGGGATAGCAAGCTTCAAGATGAACGGTCGACGGAAAGGATTGTTGTCTGTGATTGTACATGCTTCCGCGATGGGGACCTCGACGAGTTGTAGACCATACTGGCCCGCTAGGCGGGCCCAAGCCCCAACCGCATCTTCAATCAACTTGGCCGTCACATTCATCCAGTCGATTCGAATGTGGTAGCAATTGTCCGGATTGTGTAGCCTATCGTAGTGTAGGTTGATTCTTTCCGGCCGATACGACTTCTTGCGATGATCCACGTCGTATTTCATCACCTTGCTGAGAACCACTTTCGGCTTGATTCCACCAGGGAAAACAGCTGTTGGCGTGGTTGTGCCCGAGATAGGCGACGGATCCCCCGACGGCCGCGTCGTTGGGGGTCGCTCAGATATCGGGGTGGAAGGAACAGAATCGTTTCTCCTGATCGAGTTGAACCATCCTTGAGCGTGTGGCTTGGCGTGTTCTCGGACGATCTGGTAAAAATACTGACCGTCCCTGAAAGGGTGTCGTTTCTCGACATGAACAAATATTCCACTGGCATTGTCTTCGCCAGCCATCAGACGGTTGCCGAATGCTTCTGCTTCTTCCCTAGACTCTAGATCCTCAAAGTTTTCCAGGAGCCACGTGGTCATGTCGGACCCAATGAAACAGTTGTAATGGAGCCTGAGATGCCATCTTCTATTCCTCATTCGGATACCACCTTTTTCTACCGGTTGCTGAATTGCCTCTGCAAGAACCACCGCGTTCAAATCGTCCCGGCGGAATCTTTCTTTGTTAAGAAGCCGGCCTTTTCCAGAGCCCTCAAGCCCTTCGATCAGATTCTCTAGCTCAATCGCAATAACGGCCGAGGCGTCTTCCGTCTTATACACAATGTCGAGGGGGTTGGGATCTTTGATCTTGCGAGCGGAGAAACGTCGCTCTGAAGGGGCCAACCAGCGATGCTTTTGCCACAGCTGGCCGAGCCGTTTGATCCCCTCCAGTCTTATTTCTTCCTCGCTGTCCCCGCCTGCAGTTCTCGGCACCGATGGATTGCGTGGAGCGACAGGAATCAGCACGAAGCGGGCCCTCCAAAAACGTAGTTGCTCGAGCATTTCTTCGTCATGGCTAG
Source organism: Zalerion maritima (assembly GCA_022664585.2). Classification (NCBI taxonomy): domain Eukaryota; kingdom Fungi; phylum Ascomycota; class Sordariomycetes; order Lulworthiales; family Lulworthiaceae; genus Zalerion; species Zalerion maritima. The sequence goes on from JAKWBI020000342.1 coordinate 32,161, forward strand.
CAACAAATTGGTCGATGTAATTCCATTTTCTGTCCACTTCTGGGGCTATAACGTCGATTTCTGTTGTTTCGTAGTCGGCATCAAGAATCGTTCGCACAGCTGGGGTGTACGGGCCATCGAATTCGGAAGGCTCGGTCTTCTTCCGAGAAAAGATGTTGATTTCAACCTCGGTATTGTTCACACATGACAGCTGGTGGATCATGTTCCCAACTGACATGAAAACGCTGGTGCCGTCTTCAGCTGTGTGATCTCGCGAGAAGATATCTGTTATCTTCAGAGCCCTTTGCCCAAAGGCTTTGGCGATAGCGGATCCAACCACAATCTGGAAACCCTGGGAGAATCTAAGGCCCACCAACTCTCTCAAAAAGTCGTCACGGCTCTTCGGTTCCTCCGCCAGCTCATCATCCATGCTCTGGTCAATATTATATGGTTGGCTTATGTATTCTGCCTCGAACTGGACCCGTGTGGGGAAATACTCGGTCGTGAGAGGTACTGCAGCCGGACAGCAAAGCGCTTTCCATTTCATTACACGCATGTCTGAGGGGCGAGGGAATACATGCTGCCACCGGCTGAACAAACGCGCAGCATCGATTCTGTTGACGTCGGGGTTTGATGGATTGACAACGCTGAGCCAAGGCGACAGGGATGCTGCTGTCGAGATGAACTGTGGGAGCTCGGGAAGGGCTTCAGCGAGAAGTTTGCTATTATAAAGCCTCTGAACATCTTCTTGACGTAGGACGTCTGAGAACTCTAGCTCGGGGTTCTCATCTTGTCTGTGGGAGAACGACGAGCCAACGAGAGATGCAGCCGTGATAGGTCCAGTGGTGGGCGTGTTCTTGATAACTATTGGAACGGATTGGCTCTGGTCCGAGATAGATGTGTTGCTAGATATAGTTTGAGGGGAGCTAGGACGGACAGGACCAGGCTTTGACGGGGTTGGCTGCAACTTGGACAAGGTGGCAACGGCATTTTCAGCCTTTGTCTCTCCCACAGCAGCTTTCGGCTTTGCAATCCCAAACCCCCGCTGGCCAAGGCTAATTTGTCTCATAAGCTTTGGGGTTTTCGGAGGCGATGTCATCTTTGTGGTGGTGATAGGCTTGGCGGGCTGTGACTTCTTCTCCTTGGCCGAAGTCGAAAGACTCGCCAGTTGTCCGCCGGAATACCGCTTCTCTTTGATAGATGAGGACAAGCTAGCCATCTCACGACGCTCCTCGGGCCGGTACCTCCTCCGAGAGGGTAACTTGGCTCGAGACTCGTCAAACTCTTGCAGCTGCTTCCATATCGACGCTTCCCCAGTCTTGACCAATCTATCTGGCACGAACTTCCTAAATCCTTCCACATACTCGTATAGGGAGTCTGGGGCACGAAAGTTGTGTGTGGTTCTCGAGTTAACCGCACCTCTGTGTTTGCGAGACGAAGGCGATTCAGGGTTAAGGCGCGGATACTGCGGATCTTCCTGTAAGGGTGTAACTTCGATCTCGTTTGCCTCGAGAACACTTCTCATCTGTAAATTATACATTCGACAGCGCGACTTGAACTCAGCTTGCTCTTGTTGAGCAGGAGGGGAAAGTGCAATGCCCTGGTAAGACAGAGCCTCGTCGTCATTGCCGGACCAATAGGAGACGTGAAGCCACTGCGGTATCGCGTAGCACCATTCCTCGCGGTGCGATGTGAGGTTTGCATCTACTCGGTTATGGATGGTGCTGTCAGAAGCCTTTGTCGGCGATAAAGATTCGGCAAGGCTGTTGTAGCTGCCTGCTAGGGGAGTTTGTCCCCTTGGTGTGCTGTCATAGCTCCGGATAGATCTTGGTCGTACGATGCTCAATGGGTTATGGTATCTGAATAGGGGAACTGAGTGAAGTGGCATCTTTGGCATGCATATCAAGTCAATCCCTATCCCGTTACCGACAAGGGCTTCGGTCGTGCGACGAAGAGACTCGTAGTCGACTTCAAATACTCCCGACCCCGGTGTGATGACAACAACAGAAATACCCGTCCTAGTAAGATCTCTATCAATATGGTCGTGGGCAAATTGCGATGACGCGAGGCTAATTGCCTCTAAGAAATTCCCGTACGTGGCAAGGGACGGTTCTGCCTTGATCCTGCTGCCTGACGAGCCCTGGGGGGACGCATCCTCGGGAATGGTTGTGAAGGCCCCCATTGAGCGAAGGTGATGCAAACTGATATCTTTTCGAAAAGAATTTGATTCTTTCTTGAGAGTATGCAGGATGGTTGTCCACTCTCCGCTTGCCATCTCGCTCACGACCACCCGGTAGAAATCTTTGTAGGGCCGCCTGGGCCCCGTTGGCTGGACACCTGTATAGTAGTCCTGGTGCAGAGTGCTAGAGCCCAGCTCGGCACTCAAGCCTGTGTCGAATTCAACCCGCGAGAAAAGTACAATGCTAACGAGATGCTTGACCTTGAGGGCAGCCCATTTCTTGAATAGGGTGGGCAAAAATCCATTCACACACTTGTTGAACATGATTTCCCCCGAACCATCAGAATCAAATTCCCACATCTCCTGTGCCATCTGGATGAATATGACGTATCTAGCCGACTCGCTCCTGAATATGGGGCGGCTATTCCTTCCGAAGAAGGCGGACTGCACCTTTTCCCCCTCGACGTAGACTGCCGTAATGTGACACTTGACAGTCCCCATGAACAAAATCATCTGGCCCTTGTAAACGATCTTGTCGGCGAGTTCCCCAATTGTGAGCCGCCACATATCCGCACGCGAGAGATACTGATCCCGGAACGACAGTTCGACATGAGAAGCCTCAATATCGGGCGCATGAGGATCGACTGGTGTCAACAGGACCTGACATCCAGTTTTCACCCCAAAGGAGTCGGCAAAGTGTCGCGTAACATACAATTCGGTGTTTGGGTGCCTGGCTTTCAGTTCCTTCGCCATGTCCTTTACAAAGATGAGATGCCGGCGCTTGGGGTCAATATCGTGGCCTTTGGACTTCTTGTCTTGGTCCGTTTTCAGGATGTGCATGGCCATCATGGATCCCGGTTCAACGGCATTGTCGAATAAATCCAGGTTCATTTGCACCTCATCCTTTGAAAACCCCTCGTTGATGGAGACGGTACAGATGCGCTCTGGAGGGGGCTTCTTTTGAGCAGATGGGCATTCCCTGGCGGTCGAGTTGCTGGAAATGGTCTCGGCAGGCGACGGAACCGGTTCGATGGACGAGGCCGAACTTGACCTGTCCATTGCAGTCCCCCTACTAAACTGCCTCAGGTGCGACGGCAGCCGGGGACGGGGAAGCCCCAGCCCTGTGGAGAGCCTCGAAGTCATGGTGGATGGTTGATGGGGCTGGGATGAAGCTTCTTGTTCAATCTCGCGTTACGATGGCAGAATTGGTAGTCCTAGATGGCTGACCGCCTTCCTGTAACAGTCCTGCGCGTACGGACCACTTGTCACGTTTACAACTGCCGATTCCATCCGTTTTACTGCATTAGCGCGCAAAGATGGAGTGCGTGAATTATTCATACAATACACAGTCAAGAAAGTGTTTTTGTTTTATTAATACAGTTATCTTGGAGATCTAGGCTGGTCATAGGTGTGGTAGATTACATGCTAAATTAACATGCTGCATCAACGGCCCTTTAGACTTTTCTGGTAGACGCAGATTGACACCTCGGGTATGTCCCCACGTAGGAGTTCGGGTCGCAACCGCTACGTCTCAATGAGATGGGAGGAAATCGGAATAGATGTCAGCACGATGACCGCCGACACGGATGGCGTAGACGGATGGCGTAGACGGATTCCGGAATCAACCTTGTACTGTCACTAATACACAGTAGTTATAATTACATGTGCGAAAAAGGATCGCTTGTTCCCCGCTATTGGACTTTTACGTCCCGTCTTGGTGCGGCATTGGAAACTTCTTGAGAGCTTCCTATCACTGTATGTATGTAGGTGCCTTAACACCTGGCACTTACCCACCCATACAACCACACAGCATTATAGCCACGGGCTAAAAGCAGCACTGCAGCAATAGTCATAGTATCCACAGCAGCACAAACACGTTGGAGCAGCCCGTGCGACTCTCGTACTGCCGGTAGCCATGCATTCACTCCGTTTTTGTTTGCCGTCGCGAGACCGCTCCTTGCCAGCTACCGATAACATCCACCCATGGGCATTCATGATGCAATCCAATGAAGGCTACGATGCGCCTGGACTGTCACTTGTGTGCGCTTTTCTCAAGCGATGCACTTGCTGTCGATTACCATTAGCAAACCTCAAGGTCTAGTACTGCGCAAGGGCGGCTGCCTGCCGGTATGACTCTCTCGTCCTCGATGACTAAAGGAAGGAGTTTCTGTCATCGCTTTCCTGGGTCGTGGCGTTCTTGTCGCGGGGAAGCAGTCATTGACCATCCGCAGAAGCTTCCACTATGCCAATTGGCCCCTCTGTCTCATCTGGCGTTTCGCCTTGGCACCAAACCCCAGGCTCGAACTATTCGGGGCAGGTGCGCTGGGAGTAGAGGCAACTACTGTGGACAGCTTCCTGGCAGGTAGCTGCTAGTCCGTGCTGCATAACCCATCCACGGATCGGTTCTATAGGCGAGGTTTATTTTCGTCCATTCGTCTATTCTGGACTGGGCCGTCTGGTTCGTACTTCGTCTGTCTGGTCTGGTACTTGGGGACCTAGGACTCATAAGAGACGTTGCCACTAAGGCAGGTGAACTGTGCATACAAGCGAGGTAGTCCATGAAGTCGGCAAGTGGTATCCCGTGCATATTGAGAGCACCTGAGCTGTTTGGTCGAGTTGTCCAAGTCTTCAGTTGGCTCTGTGCCTGTCTTCCCGAATCCGTCAACGTCTCGTTGGCTCGTTAGCTTGGACGGAACTAGGCGTGCGAGCATCGGACTTTAGGGATGCGTGTGCCACAGACTCGGTGGTCCGTTCGGGAAATCCAACTTTGGGGGACATGGTAGCTCCCACCTCCCTTTAGACTCTGGCCGCCTCCGTCGTGGTTGTGGTTGACTAAATGAGATGTATCAGCAACTTGCGACGTTAAAATCCCGCCTCCTCCTCTGAGTCTCTTTTGTGAACAACCACCCGAGTAGTACCGCAGAGATTGGATACCCATCCGCACAGTGCTCGCTCAACGGCAGCCAACGACCTTTTCCACTTTCTCCCTTCCTCCCACCCCAAGTATACTTCTCCCTATAACTGAACATCAACCCCAACCACGATTGAGAGAGAGAAAAGAACGAGATAAAGATAAACACAAGATTCGGCGACACTGGTTGGATAGCAGCCTCACCATACCAACCAAAACCAGCCCCTCATTCCCGCCGGTCGATAGATACCATGAAAATATCTCAGAAGCAAAAGTTGATTGCGATCATCGGTATTTCGTTCTTCTTTTTCCTGGCCGAGATAATAGGTGAGATACGACAGAACGAGAGAGAGAGACACGCAATGGTATTTATACGCAAAGTAAGAACCATGTTAACCAGCTTGGCAACAGTCGCTTTTAAAACCAAATCCTTAGCATTGCTAGCCGATGCTTTCCACTATGTGAGTCCTGGCCAATCCCCCACGCAGGGTGCCTCATATCTGGACATCAAGGTTCTCACAACCATCCCCCTAGCTCAACGATCTGATCAGCTTCGTCGTTGCACTCGTGGCTATTATTGTAAGTACCGTCCCACATGTTGCTCCTATTTGGTCATTTGACTCCCTGGAACATGGGAATCGTATTACCGAAAGCGAAAAAAGGCGCTGCATCAATCAACCTAGATGCATCATCTGTCGTTACCATCGCTGGTTGTCGTCGTCATCTTTGCCGCTCGCTGACGTTTGTTTTACCTTCTCCTTCTAGATCTCAGAACGATCCAATTCCCCCTCCGGACTATCGTTCGGCTGGCAGCGCGCTCGGCTCCTCGGTGCCTTTTTCAACGGCATTTTCCTCCTTGCGCTCGGCGTCTCCATTTTCCTGCAGTCGATCGAGCGCTTCATTTGGATTGAAAGTGAGACGAAACCTGCACCTGTGCGACCGAACCAAACCCAAATGCTAACACCCAATTAGAAATCGAGGACCCCAAGCTGGTCTTGATAATCGGATGCGTCGGATTGTTTTTGAACATCGTCAGCGTTACCATCCTTCACGGTATGTCGACACTGTATTCCCAGAAATAAGCAAGGAAAGTCGCTTTCTGACAAGCAAAGCAGAGCATCATCACCACGACCATGGCGACAGTCCGGGAGCCCTTGACGGAGAAGACGGCCTCGGTCAACCTGAGGGCTTAATAATGGAGCACATTCACCCTCACCACGACCACAAACACCAAGCAGCTGCGACAGAAAAGGCTGCAAATGGTGGTCATGATCATTCCCATCACCACAGCCACGACTATGGCCTGCTTGGAGTCATGCTCCACGTTGCTGGTGATGCCCTCAACAATATCGGTGTCATTGTAGCTGCCGTGGTCATTTGGAAAGCCACGTATGAAGGCCGCTACTATGCCGACCCTGGAGTTGGGATGGGCATCGCCATCATGATTTTCATATCGGCTCTTCCTCTCATGAAGCACAGCGGCTCCATCCTGATCCAAAGCGCCCCCCTAGGCGTGAGCATCGACGATGTCAAGCATGACCTAGAGAAAATACCTGGAATCGAAAGCGTTCACGAGCTCCACATTTGGCGTCTCGACCAGATGAAGTCTATAGCTAGTTGCCACGTTGTTGTCCAAGACGGAAAGCTCGACGCATTCATGGATCACGGAGCAAAGACCATTACAGAATGCCTTCATGCATACGGAATCCATTCGGCCACTATCCAGCCCGAGCTGCTGCCGAGCGTGCCGTCAACGGATGGGGACACGGAACCGGCAGCCAGTGATACTAACCCCATCACACCTGTACAATCACCGACGGTCACGGTGACAGCTCCTAGTGAGAGCTCGAACGCCTCAACCCTTCGCCGGAGGGCCGCCTCTGCAATTATTTGCCAGGTGGGGTGCGGTGCTAGCTGCGAGAAGCTGACATGTTGTGCGAAGGAAGATCATGAGTGAAATGACGGGAATGATATCCATGACCTCACGTTAGAAACCCAACGAACGAGTAAAGGGGCGGTTTATATACTTGATTTTGCCTTTGTTTTTCTTGCCTTGTTTTCTTTTCATCGCATGAAATAGGTGTGCATCTCGCAATGCTGCGTTTTTGTTGATGATAGGGATTTTACGCCGAGGAGCTAGATACCAGGTTGACAATTATAGACCAGACTGTTTTTGCTCACCGTCTCATCCTCATCGTCCTCGTTGCTCAACTCCGCCGCACTACAACCCAATGTCTTAGTTCCCAAACGTTGCTCATGCCGCTCTTTTGGGACTGCTGCTTTGGTGTTGTGCCTCGGCATCGGCTGAGGAATTAAGACACATAGGAAGGAGTCGCGCTACACGCGGTTAATCTGGTACTAGGGCCCGGGGTAGTTCGTGAAGCTTTGGCCACGGTCCCACGATGGTCCTGCATGACAAGTGGAGGTCGGCTAGCTCGAGGTGAATCTGCTTAGCTAAAGCTCTTTTTGGTAGTCAGAGCCCCTACCTTGATGCACAGATGGAGGATGCAGATATGTGGTGGTCTTCTTGTCTAGGTGAAGGAAGGGTTTGGGAGCCCGATGTATTAACTAGCACGTCGAGGACGGTTTTTAAGGGGAAGGTATTAATTTAGGTTTACAGAGCATGAACCCCACTATCCCCTTTTCTTTGATTCCCTGATGGTCTAGATTCGAGGGACATATTCCAAAGAGGGCTGACATATTTTGCGAGATGCCTTGTATCGGTGTTTGGAAGGTTGCCCACAAGGTGCATTACAGCCGCTCAAAAGAATGCTCGACTCTCTGAAAGTCAAATATGGGACAACTGACATTGAGGGGCATTTTCCGCAGGCTTCTTATACCAGACTTGGTCTAGAGTTGGTGCAAGCTAGGTTCTATAAGAGGGCTCGATGGGCACGGCATTGCTACAGAAGAACACGATGTCCCACATTCTAAAACAATCCGACGCAAACAATGTTTCCCATAGGACCAGACTATACATATATATATATGGACTTGAACAGGGCAGCGGCAAGGATACCTGCTAGTAGTAAACAACTATATACGTACCATCAGCTGACTCCACAAGACATATACTCGCGAGACCTAGTGCTTCTTCAAGTCCCTGGGACTAGACCTGCCGAGGACTCCTGAATGATCCCTGAATGGGCATACGTCGAACAACCGGCCCTGAAGGTCGAAGTACTATATGGTACAGCAGCCTGTGGTCTACAACGCCACGCAAAGATAATAGATGCCAGATGATAGATGCCGAATTCGAGGGCGGAGTTGGGCAAGGGACTGAAGATGCACTATAAGTATGTATCCATCCCATGTAAGTGTGAATGCATAGACCCTAAAAATATTCATAATTACCTACACGAGATGCAGAGTTTACCTTCAAGTCTAAGTTTCAACCCCCCCTGGAGGGAGGGGATTGAATATCTATGGATTTGCTATTTCGGCTTTGCAAGCTTGGTAGATACTGTATAGTATACGCATACCATCATCTAAACTCAACACATACAAGCTGTTAGTTGACCATATTGCTTCGGGTATGCAGTTCAAGGAAATATATCCGTGTTTTCCATGATCCTGAAAGCCTACCCTCCTGAAAAGGGGAGGGGGTGATGACGATCCCATTTCAAATTCGCCGAAGTTGATAGTCAGCAAGTACAGTGATGCAGCTTGGGAGCATCGTCCAAGTTTCACGTTCGCCTGAGTCCGAATTTAATATGTAGTCCCGAGGAAATTGCCCATCTCTAGTAGGGCCAACTAAGTGGCGGTGGAGAGGGACGGCACTGTGTCGTGTGCTGAACAGGTCTCAAGATCCTAACGGAAAAAGAACAAAAAGATGACATGTCATGATTTAAAGGCAAGTTTGCCGAGTTTGTCGAGTCTCAGGCCAGCAATCCATGGAGCATGCACACCCGTGACCCATCCATCCATCAGCCCGCCCTGTCTCACCGCCTCGGGATTAGTTTATTTTCGAGGGGAAAGGGGCTATGGCACGGTCGAACTACAGAACTACCTTATCTACATGCCATAATGCAGAGCGTGTGGGTGTTTTGCTGTTTGTCATGGGAAACCACGTAGTAGGCTGCTGCTGCTGGCGATTCTTCTTGCTTGCTACGTACTATCTGATTCCGGGTTTGCTTTTAGGGGGAGAAAATGACAAACCCCCCTCTAATGGGTGGCGAGGCAATCAATCATTTCAATAGGTACATCCCTGAGATGCAGTTGTGGGTTGTGGTAGTTGGGCTGTGTGGGCAAAGCTGGATACGTGGTAACTAATGTGAGGTGTGTTGTGCGGTTGCGTACTATGTATGCATTGGATGGACGTGAGTGGATGCTCAGGCATCAAGACAACAACATCTCGCTGCGACCCAGCACCGTGGCTCTGGTTTTCTCACAGAGGTAGGCAAACAACTGCCAATTGGCAGGCAAGCAATCGAAGCACCAAGGCAAAAAGAGCGGGGTGTGGGGTTGTTGGGCAGTTGGGTGTGGGCAAGCTGCACCTTGTAGGTCCAAAGTTAGAAAGAGCCCCCCCAGCAAGAGAGCAAGCAAGCGAGCTCCGCTGGGGAGGGTCAAAAGGTGGGGGTCCAACGTCTAACAATGTCTCGCTGGAGCTAGACCCTCGATTTTTTTTTCCAGCCCGGCGCACGGCGCCCAACCATTTCGTCACATTCCCACAAACAAAACACTAGAAGATTAAGAGGGTATATGGAGTTTGATCATCCAGGGTATTGTCGGCAATGATAGCTGGAAATCAAAGGTGATTGGGGAAACGAAACAAAATCGCTTCCCAGCTGTTGATTTACAGGGGTCTGGACATACGCTAAATTATCTTGGCACAAGATCTGGAAATACCCTAAATAGTTGAAATCCTGAGAGTGAGGGATCTCGACGCGGCGTAGCATAGTTAAACCATCGATTCCAGACCAACCGATTGTTGCGAGGCTGACATATATCTACAGATGTGCATAGTAATGGGATAATAACGTACGTGGTATGTACGTTCTCACAGTTCAAACAGTTTTGTGGTTTGAGAAGGAGAACTCGTGGCTTTATAGAGCTTGAGAAACCAAACTCCTAGAGAACAATTTTTGCTATTTTCTTGGAAGACCTGTGAGTGTGCAAATACACACAGCATGGGTACGGAGGTGTGTCATTCTATCCTTCTCCGGGACAAGGGTACATGCTGTACGTGCCCCGGTTTCTAAAAAGAAAGCTATTATGGGGACTCCATGTACTATGTAATGTACGGCACTATAGCCTATGCGAGGTGCATCAGGTTCTTGGAGCCGCAGATGAGAGAAGGGGGAAAAAACATCATCAACCACATTGGCAAGCGGACTCCTCTGGCTCCTCAAAGTTCCGGGGGCGGAAACGCTGGAGGTAGGATTGAATATTGAACCCTGCCACACGATTCGCCTCGCCCTTCCCGTTCCAGCAGTCATATACGACAGCCCGACGCCAACGAGGCAAGCCGGATGTTGACTAATATTGCTAATGTATGTATGTACGGGTGTGATGGCTGGCTCAAGTCCATGTTTGGTGGAAAGAGAAAGGCAAAGCAAAAAATAATAAATGCAAATCTAGGGAGGGTTAGAAACTAGGGCTGGATCCGACGAGTGGTTGCGAGCAGTGATGAGGCAGGCTGGTAGTAGGCATGCAGGCACGGAGGGAGGCCCGGTCCGTGTATACTATGTATGTGCTATGTGATGTGCCATGCTCGAATACTTTGTGATTAATACGCGTCCACAGATTTAAAAGTAATCTGTAGATATGTAGGTAAGAGTTACCTTCGTACCCATTCTCCCCACACCCGGAGGTCGGGGTAGCTAATGTATGTAGCAGCAGCCCAAGGTTTCAAGCTGAATGCACTCGGCAAATAATCAACTAAAATATAGTTGGCTGGTCCCAGGCAGAGATGCGGGCAATTAATGAGATATATCTTCGCCCTACCGTTTGAGGGTTGAGGCAATTGCGGCATGGCTCTCTGTTTGTGGTTCCATGTACCAGTCGACACAGCCAGCGGCAGAAAAGAAAAAATCGGCACGGGAATATGAAGAGCCATGAGAGCCACCGGCCCTTCCGGCACTAGGTATGTATTGTTGACAGCTTCAAACTATTGCATTGCACACCTCCATCAAAGACCGCTCTTCTGTATGGGTCTAGATACTTGCAGTGTAGCAGTCATCCTGGAGTCTGGCAGTCACTGCGTTGTCGGCGGTCACGATAATGCGGCACCTCGGCTGGCGGAACGGACAAGGCCGGAGTTGAAAGAAAAAAATCGTCATCGACGACCCCGAGAGAAAGGTTACAACTGTGGTGTGGTGGGTACGTACTAGTGTGGCAGGCTTTTTTTTTGTACAGTAGTTTTGGCGCGGCAAGATCACAGTTAGGAAAAGTGATATGTTACAAGAACGAATGCCTGTGCTTCCCTTGTAACTCTTATCTTCCCTGTTCTTATGTAGCTGCCACTCTTGCAGCCAAGGTCCCTTGCTTCCCCTTACAGATCCCAATTGTTCCCAGCGACACCTGCTACCGGCCGGCAACAGCTACTGCTTCCCTTCTTCTGTACCTATATTTTTCCGCAGTATCTCCATCCCTAGGTTGGGGTGGCTAAGACTCGGGCACAGAGAGAGAAAAGGGTGCCGGGGCCGGGGGCAGGCTGGGCAGGGCAGGCAGGCAAGGATCAAGCCCCCCCCCCCCGAAATTGAAGGAGGAAGATGACGATTGATGCCCAATGAATACCCAACTCAGCTGACAGCCGGCGAATGCGAGAAAAACTCGTTGGGAGGGGGCGGGCGATCTTTGGGAGAGAGTGAGAGTCTAGGAACATCCATATCTAGTAAATTTCAAAGAAAGGAACCATGCCTTTCACTTCCACCAATAATGCCAAGCGTGCTACTTACCGGGTACGCAAGACCCGTGGTGTCTGCTCAGGCGTCGAAGAAGGAGTTTGAAAGCCTGGCACAGATTGCGCATACATCTTATGACATATTCCATGTATGAACGGGACAGGCAGGAATACGACGCCGTACGCCCGCCGTGCGACGATTGCTAGCTGTTCTGTCGTACAACAGCCTTCATAGAGACCAAGACCAAGAGGCTTAAGTAGGTGGAGGGGGGTTGGACGGAAGAAAAGACCCCCCATAAATAGCAGGTACTACGGATATCTCGAACATCCATCCATACAGACATCATGGCGAGGATATTATCCATTTATTCCCTCTCGGCGGCGAGGTACGACCATGAGTCAACATTCCCTCAGAAAAAATATGTCTCTCTTTCTCTTGCTCTTTTGGTCTCTCCGTGTCCCTTGGTGGTACTCGAGACGAGGCGAGGGAAGCATCGCGCCGAGATGGTGAGGTCATTTTAGGTCCGGTCCGGTCAGGTTAAGCAAATGGTCGAGGCCTTCGATGGAAACGAGGCATGAAAAAGAGAGAGAAAACAATCTCGCAATGCTACGTCGGAGTCGCTGGCTGACTTCTTTTTCGCTCCCCTTGTCCCGCCAGACCCGATCTAGAAGAGTCGCTTGGGAAAGAATTCTGTATGAGGGCGTGGCCTAATCATCTCGTGTGCTTAATACGGGTTCGGGAAGGTACCGAGCCGCCCGTGTGGGATGGATGGAGACTTGGGGGATACTTTACCTACTTGCTACTGCACCTAAATGAGACCACGAAGGTGTGAGACGTGGAATCGCGCAAAATATTAGGACAACGAAGGACGGCGAGCTAAAAGAGACGGGCGAATTAACTCAATAAGGTCGCTTAGTAGGATATAGTCAGTAACAACAGCAGCAACAACAATATCTAGGCAGCAGTGGTTCCCGAACTTGTCTTGCGTGTCATACTTATGTAGGTTTGATAGATGTATTCTTGGTATCCTGTAACTTACATGTAGCCATGTACGGATTCGGGGCGGTGCCGATAATCTCTAGCGGTGAGCGGTATTGATGATATGGATCATTAGATATATAAAGTGTCTGATATAATTCATGGGTACCTGCCAACTATGATACGCACATACGATAACGTTGAAGGTTCTTTGCCCAATTGTATCCTTAGTGTTGGCAATATTGTGTGCAGTTTGTAAGCGCGGTTGTGTGGAAGGTTGTACACTGGCATCTTCAAATGCAGTCTCCGGAAAAAGCTGTCGGGTGTCTTGACGGATAGACCCCACAGTATGAGGTCATTGGATATCGGGACTTGACAGACAGCAGGCCGGTACGCAAGGCAGGCGGCGCTGCGTGCAGGAGCAGTAGTAGGACAAGTTGAGACGTATGTGGTGGACATGTTCCTTCTCCTGGAATGGAATGGAGTCGGGATGAATGTAGCCAAAAAAAAAAAAAAAAAAAAGGCCCACATACATTAAAAAAAGATGCTTTCCCGTTAAGGCCGTTTCTGTTGCAGACCGGGGATCCTTCACCGAATATCCTAGTCCCCGTGGTTCAAGTGGGAAAGTGGGCTCATCTTTTTGGAGATGGGGGCAAAGGTGTTGCTGCAGATAGCAACCTGAGGGGTAGGTGAAGCAACCCACAGACGCAATTTTTCATTCCTACGGATACTCCTCTGGGAAATACACAGTACTTCCCGAATATTCTGTGTGCCGGAGAATTTTACACCGAAACTGGCGAGGAAGCCTGGATGCTATCTTTTGGCAGTGGTGCTAATTCGCAAGTCTGTGACGATAGAAAGTCGAATCGAACACAACCGTGATGTTTCTGGTGAATTCCACATACAGGCCAGAGCAAGTGCGCTTGGCAGAGCTCAGGCAGGTAGTCTTTTCTGGAATTTGCTTCCATAAATCTACAAGCTGAGTTCGTGATTCAATTTTTATCTTAATCGGATAGAAGACACTCGGACATATAGGTCGGAGGGTAGCTGGAAGATGCGGGCGGGACTGCTTAATGGAAGTCGCGAGGGCACGCTGGAAGGGGGATGGAAAGAGCGTTGAAGGTACTGAAAGGCCGCCCCAGGTCCGAAAAGGCAGGGGGGGGGGGGGGGGGGTGTCGCTTGTAAAGGGTCTAACTAAAGTACAGGAGTGGTTGCAGGCAGGAAAGGCCCCAGGGAACAGCCCTGCTCGCGCACGTTTTTTTGTACACCGCATTTTCAAACCCCCCCCGACAAACACACTTTACAGGCGGGTCACAATTTATATACCTCCCGTCTGCCGTTGGCTCTGCCATTGATCCGTCTTTCTGGATGGCTTTTCTGACGTTTTGTCCCATCCATCCAGTCGCTTCCCCCGCCAACCCGTCCAGTCCGGTGCCATCTTATGTACCATATTCCCGCCTTCTCAGCTCTAGTTTGCGCTGTTTGCTGGTTGCTGCTCCTGATTCTGCTGATTCCGTCAGACCCATCCGTACATACCAGCCATTCGACTAAACCTCTTCCCATTCCCTCCTTCCCCCCTCTACCTTCACTTTGGTCGCTCCGTACACCTGCAACAAGGGCGTACGGTCCCCTCATCATATCCAACATCCTCATCATCATCACACAATCTCTTGACCAAGTCTCAGTATCTCACATCCACCGAGCCGTCTGAGTCGCCCACGGCCCCTCTCGTTCCCCCATTAGAGTTGGTACCATCTCCTACCCATCAGTCTGGTTGGTCGCCACCATATCCCACATTCTACCTCCCACCATATATCGGACGTGGATGGCCGAGCTACCTTTTTCTGGCCCATCCTCTGGACTTTAAGATTCATCCGTCCGTCTCGCGCACCCTCCGAGTCATCGTGTCTTTTTGAAGCACCCGATGGAACACTGCTGGATTGTGGTCGACATGATGGATTTCCTTTATCGCTTCCCGAACTGCTGATGAGCCTCATATTTCGCCATATCTAAATCCCAAAAATGCTGGGCAAGCTCTTTAGCAGGGCGCCTGCTGCCCTCTCTGGGAACACTAACAACTCCCAACCCCAGTCTTCCCGCAATCCTGAATCTGTCCAGGAAGACCTTCACACGAGGAACTTGCTCTTTCCCGATGCACAAGCCCTCTACCAGCATCGTCATGACCAGGTTTTCCCTCTTGCATCTACCCCAGCCCTCCCGTCCTCTTCCACTTCGAATGCCTTTGACTATGAAGGCGACATCGAACTCGAAGAACGGGATGTTCGTGTCCTGATAATGCAGGGCGCGACCCCAAGTAGCCAGACCCCTTACTTGCTTTACGACAGTCATGCTCCGGCCATCACTGCCGAGCGTCAGCCCACCTCAGACCCGAGGAGAAACCCCGCGTCCCCCCGAAAGTCTAGCTTGAGTCATTCCCGCCCAGTCATCATCCAGCAGGACATGCCCACGTCTCGTCAGGGCCCGTTTGAACGTCGAGCCTCGGTTCACTCCCGCTACGGTGGTCATGGAGAGTCGGAGTCACAAAAGACCCTGCGGGAGTATAGGGAGGAAATCGGAACCTTCTCGAGTTGCATCTTCGCAAACTCGGAAATCATGGCGTATAGGGGCACATCCACAAAGGTACATGTCATACCTACGGAGGCGCGCCCTAACGAGTTTTCGACCTCCTACTTCGGGGACGGCCGAGGGTCCATTGGACGGTCTAGTGCAAGATCCAGCAAGCTTGCACAATCTTTCACGTCCGATGTACTCTCGCCTACAAACACATCCTTTTCCACGTCAACGACTCGACTGGTGGAGAGGAGGAAGGTGCTAGTCACTCGGCTATTCCCCGTTCACATAGCTGCCGATGAGACACCCGCATCATCCGCTCGGGGTCAAGAAGCCGAGGACGGCTCGGGGTTTCCTTTTCCCAAAGCCGAAGACGAGCAGCAGCAACCGCCTATTAAGATCAAGCCAAAGATGAAGAAGACCCCCATGTATGCCATCGCTCTTGTAATTCAGCTACCAAGATCTGTTCCGACGCCTACTCCTAGATCCGGCCTTCGAGTTTCCAGTTCCTATACCGAACAAGACTCTTTTCCGTCATCCTTTAGTTCTACGAGAAGGTCGGGGTGGACTATGGTGGGAACAGGTCTTGGCCACGAATCCTTCGAGTCGTCGTACAGTACGGAAATGGAGGATCAACTCGACGCCATTACACAACATTGGGACATTATCATGAGAACACTTACCAGACTACAATCAGTTGTAGCAACAGTCCTGTCCCCGATGCTGAAGCAGTATGACATTCCAGCCCCAGAACCTGTCATCAACCCCGCTCTTCACCAAACTCAATCAGCTCGACATCCAGCGCTCGATGCCCGCCAAGTCAAACCAAAGATTAATATTAAGTATATTGTTCTGCCTTCGGATTGTCTCAAGGGAAATAAGCGCATAGTATCAGAGGTGGAAGGCGCGAAGGCAAGGATAGTTAGCGGGTTGCGAGCTACGAGAGTCGTCGCCGGCCAAGGCCGCTGGGGAATATGGAGGGAAGAGGCTAGGACGATAGCCAAGACTTTGGGTGGGCGCGACCAGCACTTCTTCTTTTATCTCCTCATGACCGGATTCCTATCGACACACACCGACTGGCTACAGGCATTGAGCCCACTTTCATATCGAAAGCGCTATCTACAACAGCAAAGGGCGAAGGGTGAGGAGGATATGTCGCTTCCAGCGAGGACGATAGTTGTAGCCCAAGACAAAATCGCTGCACGCCGGCTAGTGTTCCTCTTATCTGCCTTCCTTCCCGCAAACCCAATGGTCTCGCCGCTCCGGGCACATCGCCCCAGCACATCAGCTTCTGTTTCTCAATCACCCCCGTCGGGCGTCGTAACTATTGTTAGAGAAGAATCCCTTCGCCGGAAAATTACTGGGAACCGGCGGGCTGGCCCAAGACAGCATTCTCGGAACGTCAGCATCCAGTCTCAGACCTCTCGACCTCAGGGTGTTCCAGCCCCACTAGCTCATCTTGCCTTTGAGGGACACCACGAACGGAAATCCTCCGATTTGAGTCTCATGCGCCAGCCGTCTGGCACGGCCGGCGATCGTAAAAGCAGCACTGCGACTACTGCAACTGTAACCCCAGAGACCACGATCCCACACTTCTCTACCGCCCACCGCCGTCCCGACAGCCGTCCTAGTCTCCGTCCGGGTAGTAGTGAGAGCGTAGCAACCGACGACTTGAAGCGCTCTCTTACAAGAGCTGATAGCATAGGACAAGCTAGCATGGGCCCCAACGACTCGAAGACGCATAATACAACGAAGTGGGGGAGTGTCATTAGCGGCCTGTGGAGCCCTCGACGGCGGGACTCTGCTAGCAGCAGCCTACACACCCCAACGTCGACGAACAACCCCATGTCACCGGTTAAGGGTCGGCATCAGGGCTATCGAGGAAATAGGCTGGCGGATATGGTACAAGAAGCTGAACGAATGGAGGCTCGGGACGTATTTCCCGATGAGAGCCCTCGCACTCCCAGACATTTCGGCCTTCCACCAAGGATAGGAAGTGATCAAGAATCACGACCCGGGGCTTTTGAGTCTCCTGTCAGGACCTCTATTAACGCTGTTGATGGAGTCATTGACGTGGATGTTCCCTTTCCTGACTATCTCACCGCTTTTGAAACGGCGGTGAGCTCTCCGTCGAGCAGTGGCTATCTCTCCACCCCTGGCTTTAACACCGGCCTCGAGGCTTTCGAGCACAGCTGCCGCACCGGAACGGACGGAGACATGCCGTTCAATATCGGTGGCTGGCTGCAAGAATTCCATCCCGATTTTACTCTCCAGTCCATACCACCACAACCAGACCTAATGAACCAAGTCAAGGCTGCCCTCCGTGCAGAGCCAACTCCCTCAACTCTTCAAACGGCCGAACCGGAGCACCCCATGGGTGATCGATGGGTTGAGGTGAGCACCGCCTTGGTTGCTGATGTGACAACTTTCAGCATCGTTAAAATACGATACAAGAGGCTAGTTCGCCCCAAGCCTATAGAAGCAACTCAAGACCCTCATCACACTTCATTGGTTACGCCGTCTGTCGCTCCGTACGAAGTGCAACTCGAGGAGGAGTTCATCGAAGAGCCAATATTCAATATTGAAAGCACATTGACAGACGCCGTCGAGAAGGTCATCTCGCAGTCTGCCCCAACCACATCCAACAGCAGTACCGAAGTGTCCACCACCGCTAGTGGCAGTAAGGGAAGTTCTGGCAATGCATCGAACTCGTCCTCGCGATCGACCAGCAAGCTTCGCGATAGGCGTGGCAGCCTTGCTCCGTCAGTGCAGGAAGTAGACATCCCAGAGTCTGCACTTCCTCTCTCCCTTGCTCCGAAGCTTCCTCCTGCACCAACAGAGGTGCCACGTTCAAAGTGCCGGACTGTTGTGCTCTCATCGCTCGAAGATCTTGTTCTGGATGTAATCGATCAACGGAAACGAGAAGGCCAGCAAGAGGACCATAGAACAGTCCCTGTCAGCCACGAACGAGAAAGCGTTCTGCGTGAGACAGTCCGAGGGTGGCTGGACACTACAGATCTCGGGGATCAGGCATAGAACACCCACACCCCCCTCTCACCCCTGTCGCCACGCAAATTTCAACCCTTTTGCTTGTAACATACACATGTCTATCATAGTTATTCCACAGTACCTAGGCCACAGACGTCCATATGATACCCCCGCCCCGAGACGAAATTCCCTTTTTCTTTTCTACAATTACTAGATACCTAGTACCCAGATGTAGTAGTTACAACGCATTAGGGCGGCACCCAGGTGGCCTGCAGAGCTGTACTTGGGGTGTGCCATCATGTGTCTTCCCCTATTGTAATGCATTTCCCCCCATTCGCCCCGAGGCTATGAATGTCTTCTTGATGTCTTCAGAGCACACGGCACTATCGAACGGTTTTCTTTACTAGCGTGGCGTCCAGGGATCATCGTATCAAAAGAGTCCGTCTTTCTTTTCTTTTTTCCCGACAGTACATAGATGCATCCTTTTCTTACCTAGCTACTCTTGATAAAAAACAAGATTTGTAGTGCATACCAGCTAACAGTAGCCTTTCGATGCCGTGATACCCGGCACTGCAGTATATTGGAAAAAAAGGAATAAAAAAGAGGAGGGAGGGAGGCCGGTTTAGAGAACAAATCACGTTATTCACTAATTAACGACACAGCATCGTGGTAGGTGTGTGTCCGTTACTGCTACTAAGGTAGGGAAAATATAAATATATAAAGTATGTGTGGGTGTAATGTAATCTCTCTAGTGGTGAATATTGTAAATGCGGACTCGGAGGAGGCGGCAGAAGTTATATCGCATGTAAAAGAAGTACTGACAAACAAGCAGGTATGCAGTAGGCGTTTATCTGATCAATCATGATCTCCCCATCTGCCCTCTCTCTGTCTGCAAACTAGTTATCTACAAAAATACACCAGCCGGATATATATGCATCTATTAATGTACATGGCCGAGTACGCTCGTCTGTTCTAGGCGTGGTGTATCTTTTACACGTAAATCCGCTTTTACATCTCCTGCTTCGCCACCGCCAACTTCAATTAAAGCAATAAGTGATAATGTTATTACACGGCTCGGCCCGGCCCGGCCCGGGTACCAGTTGGGGGTAATACTAGTAATGATAATAAGCTATTGATTTTGCACCCTCCTGCATAGGCCCCCAACCCCCCCCAGTGCCCTATTCACTCCTTGCATTTCACTCTACTAGGATCAAAGATTAGGACCCCATCGCATTATATTAATTTCGCCCGCACTGCCCCTTCGCCTATCTCTACCTTGCCCAGGACATAAGCAAGTACAAGATTTGAGATGATTAGAGCATTACTATACCGGTACATTTGCGGAAAATGTCAGTACCCCATGGATCTTTAATCAATGGCTAGTTGTTACTATAAATCAACCTTCACGACAATTGGCATGTATTCTACCTAGTATGCGTGGCTATTATAGAGTGGGAAGGAGAATAGAGTGACGAGTAATATAATGATGAGGATAAGGGGGAGGAAAAGAAAGACAGATGGAGGACGTTCACAGTATCCAAGGTACAACTTCCAGTCTCTCATCATCAGCACGTATGCAATAGCATTCACTAGCTGTGTACTAGCAGTATTAACTCTCATAAGTAGCACGAGAAAGAAGAGTGCAAAGGGGGGGGGGGGGGGGGGGGGGGGGAAGGGAAAATAAGGCCGGAATTTTGTATTGGTAACAGTGGTTTTAAAAAGTGTGGTGGGGCATTCAAAAAAGCGCCAA
>JAKWBI020000343.1:0-52167 GCA_022664585.2 Zalerion maritima
GCAGCTAATTTAGCAGAATTCTGCCGGCAGAATAATATTTTAATAATTTTCTGGTTTTATTTTTTTTTAAATTTGGCTTAAAATTTCCCAAAAATTTTAATACCTATAATTCCTTTTTTTTTAATTTCTTTTAATTCTCACCATATCCATTAAAACGTACGGTATATTAAACATTAATATTAAATAAATATGGCATCGAAGTATTAATTAAAGCTTAATCCGTCGAATAATCCCCATATAAAAAGATTATAAGTATGGTATGCTAGCCTATTAAAGAGCCGTAAAAGGCTTATTAAAGCCAAAGCGGCCTTACGTTAGGCTTAATAATACCATATTAAAAAGGTCCAAACTATTAATAAATGGCTTATGGTTAATAAAATTAAATAAATTATAATTAAGCAATTTATTAAAACAATTATCGATTTAAAGTATTACATTAACCTATAAAAGATATATTTTAATAAAATGGAGCAGTAATACGGTTTCACCCCTGGTTATAATTCCCGAAATATAAATATCCCAATTATTTGGGATCCAAAAAACGAATTTAATAATGGTTAAAAGGATATCGATAATAAAAATAAAAAATTGGTAAGAACTTTTAAAAAAGCCGAAAAGAACCGTAATATTAATAAATATATATTAACGCCTATAATGGCGTTAAAAAATAAAATTAAAAAGCCATCGTATAATTTAATTAATAAGATTAATTATTTTATTATATAATATATATATTTAATATAAGTATTAATTTTTATTATAAAGTATTATTATATAAAGCTTTTAAATATGGTAATATATTATTATAATTCGCCTTTATTACCTTATTTTTAAAATATATCGCCTAATATATACACCCAAAAATATTATATTTACGGTTATTTAGCCATTTTTTAAATATATAATTAATAAGCGCCGATAAAATATCCGTCTATTTTAATTATTAATAAATACCATTATAAATTACCCCATATATTTTAATTATTATTCCCACCAATAGTTTTTTTTTAGGAATTGCGATAAGTTTTTATTACCATATAAACTTGAAATTATTGGGAATATTATATATATATAATATGGCCCTCGATTAAGTAATATCCGCATTCCTAATTCGGTTAAAATTAAAAAAAAGATCATTAATACTTGGTAAGGTATTTTATTTATTAATTATTATTATATATTAATATTATCCCCTAATTACCGCCTACGCCGCATTTTTATAATTAAACCTTCCCATTATAAAGCTTACCGCTTTACTAACCGCCGTATATAATATGGAATTACTAATGTTAAAATATCGCATATTACGTATATTGTAACGGGGAGTAGGTCTGGTAACCTCGCTGCATGGTCGGTGTCTGAAACCAAGCTGTTTGGTTTGGTTAAACCTCCAGTTACCTATTTAGGAGTGGCAATACTTTAAAAAGCATGGAATAGTCCTGTACAGGACTATTCCTAAACGATAATATAATATTTGGGGGAAAATATAATGTATTAAATAATAGTTATATTTTTATAACCAAGTTTCTGCCGCCATGGTTTATTGCCCTCCCAGAAATCCCACAAGTCCCGGGGGTCCTTTTGGCTTTTTATATAATCCTGTACAGGATTATTTTAAGGCTTTAAATTAATTATTTAAGTAATTGCGCCGGGCGCCGGTCTTTGGTATAAATGCAGCGGGGGATACCTCCGGTACCGCTATAATATTAAGCGGGTGTATTAAATAATCCGACACTTTTATATAGTATAATATATTATAATTGGTAAATAATATAATCAATTGGCCTATAATACCATTAACTTAATATTCGGATATTTTAATAAAACCAAGCGTATTAAAAATACCTATATACGGTATACAGAACTTTAATTAAAAGGAAATATAAAATGGGAGAATATAAAATAAATCTACCGAATAAATATAAATTATAAAAAAATAATACCGATTTTTCTTTGTATTAAAATATATAAGTATTAATAAAACCGTGTATTAATTATTTATATTAAATAATTAAAATTACTTTATTATCCAGTATTATATAATTTAATAAATATTTTATATTATATTTAAAATATTATTTTCCCCCGTATTATCCCCTATACTTAATAATCGTTTAACCTTAAAAAAAGTTAATTTTGGTGGTATATTTTATATCCAATGGCGGGATCGATTAAAATTTTATAATTAATGGAAATTAATTATTTTTTTTACGATTAAGGTTGGTAATAATCCTATATTATAATAAACCAAGCTTAGGTATTAACCAATTATATTTTAAAATAACCCGAACCGATATTTACCCGAATAAAATAAATTTTAATAAATAATTAATTAAAAGTTTGGTTTTCCCCACCTTATTTATTACCATTATAATTTTATTATTTTTTATTTTATAGGTGGTTTTACAGGTCGGAAAATAAATACATATAATATAAAAACATATTTAAATAATTAAAAATGCGATTTTAAAAGCATTAATCTTAATACCGAAAATTACCCAATAAATAATGTATATTTTATATATTTTATTTTTTTATATATATTAATTATTATTTATTATATATAAATATTTAATCAGTCCGAATTTAATAATAAGCTATAGGATATTATGGTTAAAATAAATATTCCGTTTTATATTATAAAGCATTTATCCTTTATTAATTTTATTAAATTCCTTAACCCATATATTAAAATACTATTTCGAATAATTATTTAACGGAAGCTTATAATACGGTTAAAATAATATTATAAAAAATTATTAAACCTTATCCCTTAGGATTAGTTTATTAATATTTTTACTAATTTATAAATAATATTACTTAAAAATTATTCCCTTTATAAGGTATATATATTGTTTATTAATAAGGAGTGGAAAGTATAAAATTTATTTTTAAATATAATTAACGCTTCGATTAATTATACGGCAATGGAATATACGCGTAAAATTATAAAGGTTTTTATAAAATTTAACCTATATAACCGCTTTTAATTCGCGGTTATTAATAATATTAAGGACCTATTTATGGATTTACTCCGGCGGATTATCCGAACCGTTTATACGGAAAAAGGTATTAAGCGAACCTTTAAAACCACCCCAATATTTTATATATTATATATAGCTTATATAATATAATTAATTATACGTAATATTTTAATTATAATATTATCCAGAAAGGTTAATAATTAAAATATTAGAAATTAGGACGAATAATTTTAAGCCGCGGTAAGAGAATAATAAAAAACCGAGTCGGATACTATAATAAATTACCTAAATATAAAGGGTATTCGGTAATTATTATAAAATACCTAACGGTCCACGAATATAATATAAGTATTAATAAAAATACGTATATTTAATTAATATATATATTTAATACCTTTTTTAATATATTTTAATAGTTTTATTTAATTTATAAAATATATATGCGGTTTGCTTAATTAAAACATAAATTTAATATTATTTAAAAAGATTTTGGGGATATTATAAAAAATAGTATAAAATTGGTATTTTTATATCCCGGCCGTATTAAATGGAATACCAATATATTAATAATTAAATAAAGCCTACGGATTTATTAATCCATTTAATATTTTATTACCGATTATTTTTCGAATAATTACCAGATTAAAATTATTACGGATTAAAAATAAGAATAATTAGAAATCCTATACATTATTTTTTCCCCCTTTATATATATTACCGATTAAGCCGGTTTAATATTAAATAGTTTTATATCGAATATTCCCGAAATTATAATTTATATTACAAGGTATATTAAATAATTCAAAGTATTTTTAATAAATATACGATAAATAATAATAATAAAATAAGGGCCGGAATTAGGTCGGTTATTAATTTTTTTCGTGGTTATATTAAATACGGATTCGTAAAAGCTTAAAAAGTACCGGGAGAAATATTTATTATTATTCGATTTATTATTCGGACCGGCCGTTATTTTAAATTTAATAAATAAGCCTAATCCCTATAAAACTATACCGGATAAGTTTTTTTATTAAACTATATATTTTACCACCAATTTTAATATAAATACCAATATTGCCCGTTATATAAAAAAGTCGGTAATTAATAAAATATTAGGTATAATAATCTATACCAAATAATGGGAGATTATAATTTTTATAAATGGGTTTATTTAAAAAACAATTATAATAATATTAATACTCCGATCGGTAATGGAAAGTTTAATTAAACGAACACGTTTAATAATAAACCTATTAATTATAAATAAAACGGCGTAATTTATTATTTAAGGTTTGGTCCGAAGATATTTATAATTAGGTAAATTAATTAATTAATATATATATTTAATATAATTTATTTAATACTTTTTTATAATTCTCCCGCCTAGGTATAATATTTTAGGATTTTAATAATAATAAACTGGTTTTAATAAATTCCAATACCTAATCCGTAATATTTTATATAATTAAACCATTAGTATTATTTTTAAGCAAAATTAAAATACGGACCAATAAGTATATTATTTTAATAAAAATAAATTAAACCTTATTATTATTCGAAATATCCTTATATTTATATTATATAAATATATTTTTCCTGGTATATTTATTATAATGCTTATACTTAATATTAATCCCGAAAAAAAAAAATACGGAACGGTTTATTAATTAAATAAACGTTTAAGCGATTTATAAAATTTTCGTTAAAATATACCGAATATTAAATCGAGCCAAATTAATACACCGCCGTCCACCGATTAAATAATCGGAATATTTAATTTAAATCTAATAATTTAATTATACCGTAAACCTTTCCTTTTTTTAATGATCGATCAATACACCAAATATTCCATCCGATAATTTAATAAATAATTTAAAATTATTTTAAATTAAAAAAATATAAAATATTATATTTTGGGATTATAGTTTTAATATTTTAAACCTTACGTTTTAATATTTAATAATTTCGGATTATTTATTTGGTTATATTAATATTATATTAAATAATATTTAATAAAAATCGGATAAAATAAATTTGGCGGGGGATAATGGGGATTTTATTAAAAAAATAATTCCTTACGGGTTAAAATAATTATATAATAAAAAAAAATATATAAATATTATATAATTATTAAAAAAAAGTCCTATTATATAAATTATATTAAAAAAAAAATCGCTTATTAAATAATAGCGAGCGTTTATTATAAATAGGCCGAAATTAAAACGGGTATTATTTACGGTATTATTTAAAAAATAAAAATAAAAAAATTAAATATATAAATCGGATATATTAATTAATATACCGAAATATATTAACCTATATACTAATAATTAATATAATAAAATATATTATTATATAAAAACCCTATATGGTTTTATAGGTTTTTAATTTAAAACTTATATAATCCTATAAAACCCCACCAATAAATTTATATAATTTTATAAAACCATATTATAAAACCCGTAAGGTTTTATAGGATTATACGGATTATTTTAAAAAACCCCATATAATTTTATGTGTTTTTTTGCGCACGGCCATATGGGGCCCCACGGATTTTTGTACAAACTATAAGCTAACCTCCTTTTGGCTCCCTGCAGGTGCGAAGGTACCTCTTGTGAGCATCTCGCCGCTCGGGTGCCGCATGGCCGCAGTCTCCATGTCGGTAGCGAAAGATCCCGCTGTCGCCCGGGACGGAATGCTGGCTGCGCTCGTGGCGGTTACGGTCGCGTGAGCTCTGAAATGCTTAGTTAGAACATCCGAAACAGCACTTGAAATTCTTGTGCTTCTTGGCGTGGCGCTAAAGGTGGCTATTTTGCGAGGACACTTCGTCACATCCATCTACAGGGCGCGGTAGATTGGGCAGGAGGGCAAAGGCTGGATCTTAGCCGCTGGCTTGGCGACCTCTTGGACGCGAGGAGGCCTAGAGCGGTTCAAGGCGCTACGTACATAGCCGACGACTAGTTGTTCCTGGGTAGCTCTAGCTGCGTCTGGGCCTTGTGCGGAGGGCAGAAGGCAGTTGTAGAGTGTGCGGATGGGGGCAAAGAAGCTATGTGTCCTAGGAAGAGTGAGGAAGGAGGACGCGCTTGTGAAAGGTGACCATAACTTTTGCTGGCCAGGACGAGGTATCTCAAAGCCACGACTAACTTTGGAAGAATCTACCATCTCTGGTATCGATGGAACAGATGGATCAATATATTTTGCAGCTGGAAGGCTCCCACCTCACTGGTGCTGGCTCGACGGATGTCGGTCGCAATTCTGTATCCTCCACTAAAGAACATGATAGCAAACTATAGGCTCCTTGATCTGGCGACAGCGAGGGCGTGGCCGTGGGAGGGCAGAAGGTTTCTCCTCCTCTAACTCGTGACGAGATGTCTTCTTCTCCCAATTCTGTGTCTTGAACAGGGAGCATCGCGAGCTGTGGTGATTGCCGGGTGAGAGCTGCTCTTGCTATATGCAGAGCAACCTTGGCCTTTACAGCACCTACACTGCTCCAAGTATTGGCCGTCATACTCTCGCCGACTGGGTTGGTCCCAGGGCTAATGCATTGCCTCGAGAAAAATAATAAGCGAATAGAATAAATAGAAGGAAAATGAGGAGAGGAATGAGCGAACAGAATGAATATAAACGAAATAAATGTTGGGAAAATAATAAGAGATCAAAATTAAATGAAATTATAACTTTCATAAAGATTTCTATCGTATTAGCGATTTTTACAATATTTGTGAGGGATATTGCGTATTCCCACAACTTATTTCCTTGGTAGAAATACCAGACATTATACGTAATATCCTTTTACAATATATTTGTATTTTATATTTGCTAAGCCACATGGTAGGTCACTAGATGTGGAGGCCTTCTCGCGGGGTGCTATCGAGGTGCCGACTGCGGATGGCGTTTCATCTTAGGGAAGCTGACGCAGGGGATGCTACCAAGGCAGCAAGTGATACATTTGGTGGGTCGGCTGGTATTACGAATGCGCTTGGAGAAGGTAATATTAACCTTATCACTATGGGATAAGTTCAGTGATCCCATAGATGTATTTCCGGTGGCAGCGCATACAGGCACATGCCACTATAACCATTGAAGTCCTATTTGTCAGTGAAGGGCTCCACCCCTTCGCTGTGATTAGTCAGCCACTTCCGGCCACAATTTACTTCTGGCAGATTCATCACCAGGATGAATTCCGAATATCATTATTCTTCATTTGCATTTCCTGCCACTTTTCGTGCCAGAGGCCGCTTTCCAGCCTCGATACTATTAGGGATCGGAATTTCGAGGGATCGTGGATATACACGTTATAAGTAGAACAAGGTTGATTGGGTTGAGCATAAATTGCCTAGGTATGGGAATAGAAGATGGTAGAGGTGCGGTAATGTTGGATTGGTAATATTGGTGTAACCGCCGAATCCCTAGACTCGCCTTCATGTTTCCGCTGTCCAAACAAAGCCCGGTAAACTATCTCCAAAATTGACAGCACCATCACCAAACTGCAGGTCCTATCGTCCTGTCTTGTTGCCTTGTCACCTAGCCACAGTTGCGTCCTCAGCGTATGGCCTTCCCGGCCGAAACAGAGACCATGTTGACTGCAGAGACCCGAAGAAACTTCCCAGAATGCACCAACCCAGCGCTTAGCATCTATTATATCAATGATCGGAACAGCGATCATCTTCGACGATCATTGCTCCTGTAGTCGCGTGCCGTGCAACCTTCGGAAGAGTTGGATGAGTCTGTCTCCTGTCAATGAAGATGCGTTGGATCACGGCAGGGGTCCGGTAGCGGACATATACGATTGTCGCACACGGGCTTGAGCGCGTTGCCAAGACTTTGGCAAGAAAGTGGGATCTATTGGGAGGAGGTTGGGCCAACAAGGGGAGATATATGTTGGACGGGTCTTTCCTCATCCCAGAGGCAAGAGAGAGCCTGGCGTTGAAACTTTACGCACAGGTCACGACCATGCCAACTGCCTCTGGTTCTCCGACTCTTACTTCAGCAGGATTATTCACGATGTGGTCTCCCACCGCTCTCCTCTCAGCGGGCTGGATTCTTTCGTTAAAGGTTCGTGCAAAGTCCGACGATAAAGAGGTAAGTAAGAAACACGCTCTCTACCAGGAGTTAGTTCCAACGACGGCAACCAGCTAACTCATCCATTCCGTCCACCCCCATGCAGATAATCGGGAAGATAAAGTCAGTCCCCGACTGCCCCGAGACCTGCCTCAACCGGACTATCCAGGCAGACGCCTTCGAAAACGAAAGCATCGAATGCAGCACGCACCTCGACTATCCGTGCGTATGCGACTTCTTTCTCGCGGACTCGAAGGGGGGACTGGGGGACCACCACGTCGGTGTCGCGACCTACGTGCTACAAATATGCATAAAGGAGAAGTGCGAAGCAGAAGAACAAGAGAACGACGGGAAAGCTTTTGCTGAGCTAGCCGAAGTGTGGGATCCGATTTGCGAGGAGGAACTGGGGGAGGGAACGCATTTGTTCGCTGCGGATGTGGTCAGCATGACGCAGACGATCAAGGAGACGGTTGTCGTGACGCCTGGCGGGGCGGGGACTGAGACTGGGGTTGCCGCTACTGTGGCTGCGGATGGTGGGCATGATGGATTTAGTAGAGAGTCCACAGTTGGCATTGTGGTTGGTGCTCTGCTGGGCTTCGCAGCGTTACTGGTTGGTGGGTGGTTTGTGATTCAGAAGAGGAAGAAGAACAGGGCAGTTGAAGGAAGCATGGTGCCAGGTGCAGGTGTGTCTAAGCCCCAGCTCATGGCACCCCTGGGAGAAGATGCCAAGATGTCCCCGGTTGTGGGGGAACAAGTGCAGGTGCAATATGGGGGGTATCAAGCTGTGGGACCTTCCAACCAGCCTGTTGCTTGTGAGCTCGCTGGTCAGGAACCTCCAAGACATCGACTATCATGAAGAGCACGTCTAAGGGATAATGCTGCCGGGGGGGTCTTGTTGTCGAGACACAGCGGGTGTTGTATCATTCCAATGTAGTAGTAGTAGTAGTAGTAGTAGTTAAGGTTTCCTTCCATTACATCTTGGCTACACCTATCATTATTCTATATTATTCCAACTCCATTAACACAATTTCAATCACAACTTCTTCCCAGCCCCCTTCTCTTCGTCCGAATCAGTCTTCTCGTGACGTAGCGTCGCCGCCACATTATCCGTCATGTACTTCTCGGTATTCGGTGCCCAAAATGTCAGGATGATGGCGAGACCAGAGAATGCAATTGTGCTGAGATACACGGTCTCGTAGGCGTCAGCGTTCGCCTCCTTATAAGCTCTGGTCCCAACGGTGATGATCTCATCAGTGATTCCAGATACAGCAGCAAATGCATCGGCGGTTCCAGCTGCAATAGCAGCCAAGAAGTCGGCGACAGAGCCAGAGGGGAGACCTGCGTCAACCACGGCGGAAGGAACTTGTTCGGCGACGGTCGTGGCGAGACGGTTGGAGAGGATCGTAGAATACACAGCGACAAGCACGGCACAAATAGCCGAGCGGATGGAAGATGCGAGACCACCAGCAACACCAATTTCCCGCTGGTCGCGCACGCAGATAGTAGCGTTGGCGAGGCAGATGGTTTCGTTCCAGCCGATCCAGAAGCAGCCGAGGAAGACGAGAGCGATGACTGTGCCCTTGTTATCAGGCGTTCCGACAGCAGCGGCTATGCGTATCCATGTTAGTACGCCCCCCAGAATGATCTGCAGTCGTTCGGATTGTAGGGGTGGAAGAACTCACCGCCCAGAAAAGCACCGCCGACAGTGAAAACCGTCATGCACTGGTACCTCGTCTTCCCAAGCTTCATGGCCAAGGACCCCCCAATAATCTGTCCCGAGATAATACCCACGCCAATCAGCGAGGACACGCCACCCAGGTATGTCAAGTCACCGCCATCGTTGTAGAGAACCGCAACCTGCATGGGCCAAATGATGGCAAATGCATAGTAAACTCCGGCGCCCAGTCCCAGGAGGACACAAGCAACGACCCACGGCCCGTTCCTGAAAAGATGCATCGGGATGAGAGGTTCCTTGAGTGGCGCGTACATCTCGTACAGCACAAAAATCACCAGCACCACGAAGCCCACGACGATGGGAGCGATCGTGGCGGCGGATTCCCAAGCGTACACCACTCCCCCCCAGCTCAAACCAAGGAGGAACGAGACGAATCCACCGGCGAAAAGGAGGAATCCAAGCCAGTCGAAGTGCTTGAGCCAATATCCGACCGTGGCGTGTTCGTCGTTGCGATGTTTCTTGTGGAAGGAGGGAGGGAAGTAGAACAGGACCCAGCAGAGGAGAGCGACAGCGTTGATAGCGAGGAGGAGCCAGTAGATGCCGCGCCAGCCGACCGAGTAGCGGGATATGAATGCGTATGCGATGGAGGGGGATAGACCGGAGCCCGGGATGCAGAAGAGGTAGAGGAGGGCGTTTCCTAGGTAGCGGTATTTGGTTGGGACGAGCTCACTGTGCCGCAGCTCAAGTCGTTAGTCGCTCTTGCCGTACGGAGTTCAGGGGTAGCTGGGCACCGGGCAGTAATGGGAGCCTGTGGTCGGAACGTACCCCATAACAAAGTGGAAACTCATCTGCGTCGCCGACGCCACGCCAAGAAGCACGTTTCCCCCGATGAGCATGGGCACGCTGTTGGAAACGGCACAGACAATGCTTCCGATGACTCCGATGACCCCGCCGCCGATGAACCAGTACCGACGACCGAATATGTCTGTCAGTCTGCCCAACGGCGCCAGGATGACGGCCATGGAGGCATTGTACACGAGGGAAATCCACGTGTAGCGAGGGTCGGGGCCGATGTCGTTGTTGATTATCGTGAGGATTGGTGCTGCGTATCCCTTCGCGGGCAAACTATGTTAGGTTTGGTTTTGGTGGTATCACAATCATAGGTGACAAGGTGAGGCGAGGAGTAAAGGCGAATAGCGCGACGTACGAAAGCAGCAGTAGCGGCCCAAAGACCCATTCCTGTCGCAAACATGGAGCCCAGGAAGAATTTGCTCCTGAAGTATCCGGGAGGGAGGTGGTCGACATCTGTCTCGTAGCCGATCGCACCGTCTTCCTCGGCCATGGTGGGCTTGCTCAGATCATCGTGGTGATCTGAGGGGGCTTCATTGTGGTGAGCCTCGATGGAGGACTTGGAGTCCACCATGATGAAGACTTGGGGACCGAAGCGATTAATCTGATGCTTAGTGAATCATGTAAGTGTTGCTAGACCAAACTCTCGCTAGGGGGGATGAAGCAAGGGATACAAGAGGAATGAAAGCAACAGCAGGACAAGTATGCAGACATAGGCATGGGATTCCGTCAAGATATATCCCTGGACGCAGATTCTTGACATTTTGCGTGACGTTTATGCCAATACACATTTTTTTCCTGCGTGATGTCGCTGGGAAGGGAGTTCACCACTGACCACATGTCAAGCGGGAAAGGACAGCCGTTCCTGTGTCTCCGCAGGATCGGCCCTAGACCCAAGTTCCAGCCCGGCCCTCCAATCTGTCATCCCTGTGGTCTAGACAACGCGTGGATGAGCGAAAGAACCAAAAGTCAGGCTCGGATGGGCTATCCGATGCGGTTCCAGCCCTTTGGTACGTTACTTTGGTACGTTACTGTGAAGAGATATGTAGCTTCGCACCACATATTTGCGGCACGTTCGCCCGTGTCACAGTGTCGCCGTTTCGAGAGTCTTGCAGCTAGTCTAGCCTGCTAGCGCTATCGTCCACGTAGTGGAGTCTGGGGTACAAAACCTGGGGTAAATTGGGGTGATAGGGCCAAGATGCGGGGTTGCCATGACCAATGAAGCGTACGCGACGGCAGCGAACGGATCCCAGGATTGTGGATATTTCCCCGTGCAGTTGGAACCTGAGCCAAGTTTCCCTGTCGCTTGCATCTCCCGGTGACAATAGTTTGTTCGTGGCGTCGGTGAGGAGGAAGGGGTGGCGCTGACCGCCATCCATTTTCTATGCTCCCACGCCGAGACTCCGACATTCCGACTCTCCGGTGCTGACGCCCTACACCGTCCCGCTAGTACATATCCGCGCGCGGGGCCTGCCGTTGGAGGCCGTTGGAGAAAGGAAGCCGAACTGGCTCTTCCACCTGAGGCAACATCCTTCCCGGGAACATGGAAATGGATAATCTGCTTGTCCCGTGATCTTTCCACGTGGTCGTGGTGTATTATCAGACGTTCCACAGGGTTGACGACGGAATCAGTGAACTGGCTAATGCAAATATTACAACTGGCACTCCCAATTCTCATATCTCGCCTCTTACTACTGCCCGCAGTAGATCTGTTGGCATGGGACATACATAACGACAAAGAACAACCTGCCCACTCAATCCAAACGCGATCAACGAAGCTCAAACACACAATCCGAATACTCGTCCTGACTATAAAACTTGTCTCTCAACGCCTTGCCGTCCATCATTCCGTGTATATAACTCTCCCCTAGGAAAGTGTGCCATAAAAAGGCGTCCTTGGAGTCTTTGTTGTTTGGGTCCAGGGCCTTAATTCTTTCTGGAATCCAATTTCCATTCACCTGCTCCATCCCCAGATGCCCATGGTCTTCTTCGTCCTCGCCACCAACCGATTCCTCTTTTTCTTGATCACTTTCGGCTGGCGTCGCGAGATCCTTTCCTCCATTCAGCCAAGCTTCCCTCGTTAGCTCCCTCCTCTCTTTCCTCCTTTCTTCACGAGCCTTTTCCTTTTTCCATCTTTCCATCTTTTGCTTTGCCCTGGACTTTGCTTTTTGCTCAATGCTCCTTCGCTCCGCCTTGTCCCCTTCCAACTGCTTGTTAATGTCGGCAGTTTGGCTGGGGATTTCATGCAGCATCTTGCTCCTCTTCAAGACGTCATCTTCCCATTTCACCCATGCGTCCCATGTTCGAGTATCGAATGTTTTGCTGTCATTTTCCAACCTCTCCCGCTCCAGCTCGTCTTCTTTTTGCCGCTGCTTGGTCTTCTCGTACCTAGCCTTCATATCTCGTCTCCCATGGCACCTTCGGACAACTCTCCTCAGCGCCTCACGGGCATCTTCCTGCTGCTCTTCCTCCGTTTCCTCCGGCGTCTTGGTTTGCTGACGGAGAATGACTGGGACTGTGCATCCATACAAGATACAAACTCGGTCTCCTTTCAGCACCTCGCTACTTGCCAATCCAAGAAGACCCTGCTTCGTCCTGATTAGGCGGCGGTTCCAAATCACTTCTTGTACCCGGCGACAGAACTCTGTGATGATGCTGTTTCGCTCTTCCCGAATCAGTGCTGTGGTGTTGACTGCATGGCTCTTGATTCCACCCTTCCGAACCGACTCCTTGCAAGCGCGGGCGTAGTAGTGCGGTGGGTTGCTGTTGTTCTTGCCGCGATCTGCTACGAGGGTGCGCCAGAAGTGGTCAGGAGGATCCTTTTTGCCCGCTTCCTCCCAGCGAGCTAGTTTGATCCAGCTGACCGGTATCGCTCCATTCTGCGATGCCTCTGCGACCTCCTCGACGACATCCAGTTCGAATCCCTTCAGATACAAGCTGTAGTGTGGGCGATTCATGGAAGAACGTTTGCGAAACCTCAGCACCTGCATATCCACCGATTCGGTCTGAGCTGCACTGTAGTTGCGGTGGCCATCATGGGGAGCCCCTACCAGTGGATCGGCATTCGTTCGGGACATTTTGTCGAACTTCATCCCTGGGTGGAGAGACAGGTCGAATGGAGCAGCCGAGTTTCTTGCCACCCAGGACGGCAGCGGAAACGCCGCCATGTCCTGGCTCAAAGAGCAGGCTTCCCCCGCCGTTCCTTGTTCCTCTCCTTGACTTTCCGCATCGCTGCTACTAGTTTCCGGCTCGTCACGGTCTGGACCAACTTGAACCTTCGGCTGCTGGGTGTTGTCATCCTGTCTCGGTGGAAAGTGATGCAAGAGGTCCTTTGTCGGAAGCCAACTGTCCTGCTTGATTCGAGACATGTACTGCTGAGAAGTTTCGTATTTGATCCCCCAAAAAAAGAAACGGCCGTCCTTGAAGCAGTACTTTCTCAGAGTCTCATACCCTCCATCTCCAGGGGCCGAGCTCTTCCCTGTTCTGACAACGAATAGCACATCATCCAAACAGCGTGTGTCGTATTCCTTGGAGCCTCTTCCCACATGCTCCGTCATGACCAAGCGGGGCGACTTGTCGTCTGGCATTTTGATGCTTATTTCGTAGTGGTTGATGTCGAATTTTTCATCATTTTCATTCGGTAACTCAACTATTGTCTGACAGTCAGGGTCAGATGAAGCGTTAAGGCCTTCCAGCTGCTCTTTCAAGCAAGTATTCCATTTTTCGACCATTTCGCTACCTTCCTCGTAGTGTCCCATATCTTCCACCTTCGTCCATGTTTTCCACCTTGCTTTCAGGGGTAGGAGTTGTTTTCGATCAGGTTTCTTATTGTCTTTATGGGTGATGAAATGTTCGGCTTTCTGTGGCTCGGGAGCCCAAGGGCGGCAGAGGATGTCGAGTGCTTGCGTGGCATCAAGCTTCCTTGCCCTGTCGATCACGAACGAAACGAAGTCCTTGCAGACATCTTCGTACTGCCTTCCATACTCCACCGGATAGGGTTTCTCAACCGAGAACTGCTCAAGAATGCCTGCTATTCGCAACTCCTCAGAGGCATCCACCATAGAGGCGTCTGCGAAGGGAGCCGTATCCCTGGCAATAGCCAGAAGGGCGAAAACGGTATCCCGAGGCTCCGTGGCTTTGAAGGCGTATAACGTGGAAACAAGGTACTCCAAGCTGAGGAGACCTCTCCGTCTCAAAGGATCAACAGGCGGTACCTCGTTGTCTGGCTTCTGATTCCCACCGTCCGTTCCCGTATCAACGGGCACGACTTGGTTGCTCGTGCTTGCTTCCCCATCCCTGCCCTGCTGCGTACCGCTCTTGCTCCTGTTCTTGGCCTGGCGTTTTGGCTCCTCGCCGGTAACAGTAGAGTTTCGGTATTGACGGAACACCTTTGCTGTTGCTCGCACTAGAAGACTAGCACCCAGCGCAGAGATGTGCTCGAACCAACTGGGTGCAGGATACGTGTCGTCTTGCATAACCTCGGAAAGCCTGTG
This sequence comes from Zalerion maritima, assembly GCA_022664585.2. Classification (NCBI taxonomy): domain Eukaryota; kingdom Fungi; phylum Ascomycota; class Sordariomycetes; order Lulworthiales; family Lulworthiaceae; genus Zalerion; species Zalerion maritima. The sequence goes on from JAKWBI020000343.1 coordinate 15,063, forward strand.
GGTAGCATTCTCGGCTTCCACAAACAACTCAACGGCCACTGCAAAGTCGGCCCAGTTGATGCTGTCCAGTCCACAATAGAGAGTAGCCTTCTGGGCAAGAGCAATCTCCTGCACCACCCACCGCCGCGAGAACCACGGCCGTTGCATCAGCATCAGCAATGCCATCCACTTTTGCTTGTTCCTGCTGTCGGAGCAGATGGTGTCAAAGTTCTCAAGAGTCATGATTTCCTTCTTGATGAAATTGATGGCCAAGGTACTGTCACGATCGTCTTCTCCTAGCCAGACACAGACCTGCTCTGCCCTCGTGTATATCCTCGCCATCATCTGGACCTGGTGATTCTTCTCATCGTCGTCTTCTTGGTTTATGCATATCGCGTCGATCCAGAGAATGCGATCTTTGTCGGGGTAGCGAAGATACTTGAGTGAGAGTGCCAAGTCCCGGGTGATTTTCTTCTTGTACGTCTTCCTCCCTTGGCTAATCATGATGGCGTATGGAGGGTCTAGTGACCCCCAGCGCCAGGACAGAGCCTCGTACTTGATTCCCTTCCTATTTTTCTCTCTCTTCGCAGGCTTCCCCGAGTCCGTCTCGACGGGCATAGGATGAAAACCGCGCGGCTTTTCCAGGCCGTGTCCGAGGCTGTTTCTGCTTTGGGACATCACCCTCCCGTTGTTGTCCCGGATAACGAGACGGGGGACATGTTCTTTATCGTATTCGGCCTCAAATAGCTCGGCATCAATCTGGGGGTTGTGGATTGTGCCGGACTTGAGGCGTAGGAGTCGAATCCGCTTGTGGGGTCGTGGGGGGCCCGGACTACTCTCGAAGCGGTTGCTGAGTGAGCGGTACTTGAACTCTCGGACGTCCTTGATCTGGGTGTCATTGAAAGAGGTGAGGCGATCGCGATGGTCTGTTTTTGCTCTAGCATCTAGAGCATCAACAAGGTTGCGCAGCCCCTCAATAACGGCAGGAGGGGGGAGATTGAGGTCAAGAGATGCTCTCATGTATTGGTCGCTCATGGTGGAAGCAATGCTGTATGGGGGATGATCTACAAGGGTGTGTATAAAAGAATTGCGCAACGGCGTCTCCAGGGGTTCCAATGCCAAAGACCTGATCTGGGAAGATGCAGTTTTGCGAAAACATGGGACGTAGCATCCGAGCTGTTTCGCGACATGTCGATGGGAGGAAGTACCGACTTTATGTCTTCTGCCAGAGACGTATTCCCCTGCCGTCACCTGGGAGGGCATGAGGCTCTACAAAAGCAATTCCGCCCACACTAAACAATTCTGGAGCGAATGTCATGTCGAAGACATTTTGCGCTTGGCAGGCGATTGGCTACCACACCACATCGAGAGGTTGTAACCTGGCACGGGCATGACACACGCCTGCGGTGCAGCGAACCCGCTTTTCGACAGACCTGATTGTCGTATTGGCTGGGTGGGCGGGCAGCGGCGATCAAACAGAAAAGGAGTCATTGGTCGATAGAAAGAAAATGGGCTGGACAGTGGCGGGTGATATTGACGCCCATCCGGCGCATCCAAAAGTCGATATCACTACCTTACGGCATCCGTATGTGGATGAGGCATTTATTCTTGTGTTGGTGTTTGCTCAGCTCGGACTCCGGCTGGAACATCTGCAGCCGCTGACTATCCTCACTTTCCCCGACTTCCAGAGCCTTACTTTCCTATTTCAGAAGCAACAGGCTGCAGGACCGCCTCCTGCAATCTGCTGCTCGACTTCTTGTCGAGACATCAAGGTCACATGCATGTCACCATCTTGTACTTTGGGTAAGCGAGAAGACGAGTGGAGACGAAGGTACGGGAGAACCATCCAATGGCAGATGTGTATGCCGTGGGCATCTTCCACTTGCAGTTCCTTTCGAATACTTGTACATGTCATGAGGAAAGAGCAACATTTGCCAAAGCGGGCCACTTATTTTGTCCCCGACTTGCCGACTCTGTGATTCGCTCAGGCTCGAAATTTCAAGGTTACCTAAGAAGCCCTTGTATGCACCCCCTAGTATTAATTGAAATTGTTATTTCTTGTTCTTCCCTGACATTGCAGCTCAGCCGGTGACAACTTCCGGTTCTTCGCAGCTGCACGCAGGGAAAGAACTTATGATTACGTAATCATGGATGCCGATGGGTGACGTGACGACAAGGTCCGTGCCTGCTCCGTCTGAGACCTGCTGTCTTGGCATTCTTGCGTCCTGCAAACTCGTCGCAGCCCGGGGCTGGCAAGCGGCAAAGGAATCATCGAGCTTCCGTGATCGTGGATACCACTGATAGGTTTATGCTGAAACTTTCTCCTAACTTTACTCTTTATTTTGTCGAGCGCTTGATCGTTCATATTGGTACAGTCTGGAGCATAGCTGAGGGCTGAGCTTGGCTGTCCAGGACACACCTGCGGCACGGCACCTCCTTTCGATAAACTGCAAATCACGAAATGGTCTTCGAATGAAGGAGACATCATCAGTCATTGCAGAGAAGGCTGGCTGGCTGCGCAATGGTTGGTAATAATCATTCAAATTGGTGCTTACTTGTAATGCTGGTGTAACTGCTCGAACGCGAAGTTATACGTATAATGGAATATCTGCAGTCATGAACCACTTGCTTTTATCTAATACCCCAACTTCCAAAGCATCATTTTCCTATTGCGAAGGATCAAAGTCAAGGGAGCCCTTGCCAGAGGGATTCTCTATGAAAAATTCATGTAAAAAAAAAGACTACGCAAAAAGGCCTCCAGATGAACCCGCCGACTAGCAGGGCCTATCGTAATAATCAATTTTTTATCCGAATCCTCTCCTTAGAACGAAGCGGCGAAACCATCATTTATGGCCATAAGCTACTGCCTGGGTAGCGTCAGCCACAAGAAGCCCTTTACTGTCGACGGAAAACCTCGTATCGTAGGAAACAATTTATTTGAGGTCCTTCCCAAGTTCCGTCCTAGTTTCAACAGCCACCAGCATGAAAAGCCGAGAATAGAGGCTAAGAGGATGAATATCCAGAGAGTGGAAAACGAGATCATAGACTTTAGAGATGAGTAGGATCGTTTGAAAGACAAGCGAGCTCTCTTTTTATGGGCTGATGCAATATGCATCACCGAATTCGACATGGAGAGGAAGAATGTGAAGGTTCCGCTCTTGGAGTGTATTTACAAAATAGCCGCAGACATGAATATATGGCTCGGAATGGATGATACCCAGGATAGCAAGAACAAAAATGTTCTTGACCTTCCGGACATGATGAAAGAGCTCAAAGAGGACTAGGGTTGGAAGTTCTAGCCCTCGCGTCTTCCTAAGCGGAAGCTGAGGAGAAGCGCTCTGATAAATAACAGAGGAGCATTTACTGGTGGGGAGCAACGATGACATGACGGTGCGGAAGAAGCAATACTATTCGAGCAGGTCGCGTCCGCAAAATGGCTACTCACAATCTGGTCAGGACGCACCCATCCCGGCTCCAAAATATTATGTCCGGCTGGGAAGTCGACTGAACCCTCACTTCAAGGGAGATGGAGATATTCTCCGGTATGTAAAACAGGCTGAGTACGTTTGCCGTACGGCTGATAAGGACGGTTCGAATACCCTGGCGAAGAAGGCTTGATTAAATTCAAGCAGCCCCTTTGGCCGTTGTGGGAAGTTTACCCGACCAGGGGCGGCCAGTATATCTCCGAGATATGATTCCTTTGGCCGATGGGACGTTTCAGACGGTGCGGATGCTGATGCGGTCGCCGGGCTCGATGTTGCTGTGGGTGATTTGCTATTGATGGTTTATAATGCTAGAGTCCCTCTGCTGATGCGGGAGGGTCAAGACTCAAGGATGCCAAAAGCGCATAGCTGTGTGTTAGAGATTACTTCATCCGTTTTTCTCTCAACCCCGGGGATAGGGTCGTCGCTTGGGGGCCATGGTGACGAGTGACTGGATTATACTGTTATTAGGTAGCGAGCACTTTGAACGGACAGGTCAGTACGAGTTTTGGTGTCGCATCCGACGGGTTTGCATGGCTATTGGTTGGAAAAATGAAGAGGGGGAGCCCGGATGGAGTCGTCACTAGATGTGCGAGAGGATGAGGTATGGAAAGCCGTGAGAAATAACCCTGAGCTCAATGACAAACTACGCAACAGGTTCATCTTCTGAGATGAACAAAAATGACTTAAAGATACAGGTTAATATAACTGAGATATTTCTGAGTAGTAATACAATACTTTTCCTGACACTCTTTACTTAAAGAAACAAGGATTGTCGGTCTACCATATGCATGTTGTGGGAGAGTGTATGATATTATGAATGGGAACTATGGCGAAGTAGAAACATGCCGGGCCATCTTGTACGGCAGGCAATGAACTGACGCTTCTTATTCTATTTTGCTCAGTAACGGCCCCGTTCCACCGTACACCAGCTACTAGGAGACATTTCGTAGCTCGATGTGGCACAGATTGACGTCACGCCTTACCAGCACTAGAATCCTGCACCAAAATTCAGATCTTCTTTGGACTTGAGCATTTCTTGGCTTCTCATGTTGACCTCGTTTCGGAATTTTGCAACCCTATCGGTGCGCCGTGCCGATGTTAGCATCCCGCTGCCCATCGATAACTTGATTTCGATCGCTCTCCTTATTCACTCTATTGGGACGGCACTACCAGGAATATCACTGTAAATCCATTCCACTTAATTGGATTTTGGTACATGCTTCCGCTGGCGTCGCAACTCGTACATGCAGAGAGACTTGTTCTGATCATGGTAATAGAGTTAACCCTAACTGTGTACTCCGTATCGGAGATGATGGATCGATAATCCCGGCAATGACCTCTTCCAGAATGATGGATGGGCCTTTCCGGAGCCAGGCACGAAAAGTCTCTCATCTTTGCTTCATATATCAAACTTCCAATTTCCAAAGAATCTCATGTTTCTTCCAGACGAAGCAGGGTAGCTGATATCCCAAAGACCGTGGGACAAGCTAGAAGTGAAGCCAGATGAGTCAACCGGCTGATGAGACAATACGAGAGCATGGCAAAAAGATCCACTCCCATTGCGGCGAACGGCGACCGTCTCATGATATGACTGATATCTATGGTAGTGGTATCATTCCCTGCCAAGTGGCGGTGATTGCGCCTGTGGCTGTGATGATTGTTTATGGAAGCAGAAGAGAGTTGGGCTCTTTTATTTTTACACATACTTTGGAGTCCCAAACAACTAAAGATGTTGGGTTTCAATCCTCGATTTCCGGCTAAATCCATGCGGATATTTCTGTGTCTTCGAACAAATACTGAGGATGAATAACAATGAATAGTTCTGGTCCTATTCACAGTATAATGCGCTGCACAATGTATGCAGCACAGAAGGCACAATGCAGAGGCGTAGCCTCCCAGAAGGGGCGGGCAAGCGGGTGGCAAGTGCGTGGGGGGTTGTCAAATGCCCAACGGGTGACATGTCACCTCGCGAAAAGGCGCAGGTACCAACATCATGTTCTGGTGATCGTGACTTCATCTGCACGTCGGTGAAAATTTTCCCCCTCGGGCTTACTCCGTAATACACACCGACTCCCCTGAAAAATTTCGTCGCCTCCGCTGTCGGAGCAGTGAGTGGTCAATTGAGGCAGGTAGGATCCCTCATCGTGCTTCGATGGATCAGTCAGCCAGCACTCGTCTCGAGATGTCGCATCCCCAGCATCATCATTCCTCCCCGTCAATCCCCATGCGCTTCTCCAGCGTTCCCCAGACTCTCCAGAATCCCGAATAATCCCCAGTGTGCATTGCCCGTAATTCCGGCAACTTTTTGAATTCGTGGAGAAGCACAACAACAAAATTTAGGTACGGTCCGCACCGGAAAAGATCTGCCCCCAAGTGCCGTTCAAGTGGACCCGATTTGGATCACCATTTTCAGCCGCATTTCAACTACAAGCGACGTAAATGTCCACTGCATCGCTCCAAGGAGCCCAAGCCCGACAACCGGACCCAAATGGTGAACATTCTCTCACTCAAACGCGTCAACATGAGATGCCCGAAGCCGCCCAAAGCTGCCCTTCCGTCCTTGGCATGACGGCCTGGCTTGGACCGTCAATTCCCGCGGTGCGCCGGGAATAATATCTCGATGCCAACGCCAAGCTGTGCCTTATCGAGCCTCGATCTGATGTTTTCGTCGACCTGGATTTCCAACAGTCGGACCCTACCGAAATAGGATATTCTAGTCCCTTCCAACCAGGATGGCGGTTTCCACGACGCAGCGTCCACTGCAGCGCAGCATGCCACAGCATATACCCATGTAGATCTATGCAGCCGGTGGTCCAACCACGGTGGGGGAGCATGCGTAGTGGAGGGCACCTCATCAGGAACGTGCCGAAAAGGGGTGTTCCTTTTACCAAATACCTAGATAACGTGCCTGGCATATAAACATATGTGCCCACGATAGTGATCATTTCAGCCTCCCGGCTCCACATATTTTTCCATTGTCCATCCTTTCTCAGAGGCTTTTTCCATTACGATCCGGCGGTCAGCTTATCCAGACAACGCGATCTTGTCTCGGAATAGCCAGTTGGACGAGGAAAAATGTTGATCGAATTTGCCGGATTTCGGACGCATCGAGAAAATTTGGTTGCGGCCCGGCTTCATTTAGGCCAATCCGGGCCGCTGGAGCAAAAATAATGTGCGGTGGCCATCGCCGAGGGTGGTATTCATATCAAGAGAAAAATGAGCAAAGGGGAATTTGCTGAGGACACTGAGGGAAAAGTGCCCCACGAATTTGGAGTATATATCAGTGGCATTATTCCGTTAGATTCCAATTCTTCACGTTTCGACTTTTCTACAAATTATCCGCAGTCTTTGTCTCAACATCCCACAGCTACATTCTACCTCACTAGCACTGCTAGCTCATCACCTAGACAACCAAGGCTCTTATTACATACCCTGACATACTGTATAACCTCTCGTTCCTCAATCATGGCCAAGGATCTCGAGAAAGGCTCAGACTCGGATGACTACCATGGCCCCCGTCGGGGGGAAATGGAGCATCTCAAGACCCCCATGTCGGCAGGCCAGTATTTGGGCACCCGACTCACCACATTGACACCACCCATGATGAAAGTGTCGAACCCACTGGCGCTGATGCGCACGCTCAACGCTCGACAGTGGTCGTTTTTCCTTGTCTCATTCTGGGCATGGGTATGTATGCATATGCATTTTCCGTCCCCCCCTCTCCCAAACCCAAGACCCGGGATCAATTGACCTTGGTGTTGTGCGACATGGAATTGTCACTCATCTGGCATGATTGGCGCGGCTCAGCCCTATCGTGTCTCAACCGTCATCTCACCCCACTGCTCCACTCACACTTGGCACTAACACAGCACGGTTTAAATCTAGACATGGGACTCATTTGACTTCTTCACCATCTCGATGACCATCACGGAACTCGCCGAGCAGTTCAATAAAACCAAGGCAGACATCACATGGGGAATCACCCTGGTTCTCATGTTCCGTCCGGTCGGCTCCATTGCCTTTGGTATCGTCGGTGACCGCTACGGCCGCAAGTGGCCCTTCATCGTCAACCTCTTGCTGTTTTCCTTGATTGAGCTTGTAAGTTCCGCTTTGCACACCACTTAACCCGCACAAGCTCTAACCTCGATTTTCTCCTCCAATAGGGCACCAGCTTCTGTAATACCTACTCGGAATTTCTTGCCTGCCGCGCCCTCTTTGGCATCGCCATGGGCGGCCTGTATGGCAATGCAGCGTCCACCGCCCTTGACGACTGTCCCAATGAAGCCCGTGGACTCATGTCCGGCCTCCTCCAGCAAGGCTATGCTTTCGGCTACCTTCTCTGCTCGGCCTTTTCTCGTGCGCTCGTCGGCACCACGCCCCATGGCTGGCGCCCGCTCTTCTGGTTTGATGCATGCGTTCCTCTTCTTATCATTACCTGGCGCATGCTTCTTCCCGAGACCAATGCCTACCTCATGCAACGGAAGGCTCGTCAAGAGCAAGCTGGCACGTCCTCCAGCGAGTCCAAGGCCTTCCTGCAGGAGGGAAAGGCAGTCCTAAGGCAGGATTGGCTTTTGCTGGTGTACCTCGTCCTCTTCATGGCGGGCTTCAACTTCATGGCACATGGGTCCCAGGATCTCTACCCTACCATGCTCAAGTCGCAGCTCGAATTCGATGCCAACATGGTCACCATCACCCAGATCGTTGCGAATCTTGGAGCCATCCTTGGCGGTACTGTTGTGGGATGCTCTTCGCAGATCTTCGGTCGTCGTCTGAGCATCATCGCTTGCTGCCTTGGCGGTGCTGCCCTGCTCTACCCCTACACGTTCGTTTCATCCAACTCGATCATCGCCGCTGCGTTTTTCGAGCAGCTGTTCGTCCAAGGTGCATGGGGTGTGGTCCCCGTTCATTTGATTGAACTCTCCCCGCCTGCGTTCAGGGCATTCATCGTCGGGACGAGCTACCAGCTCGGCAATCTCATCTCCAGTGCTAGCTCCACCATCGAGGCAACACTGGGCGAGAAATTCCCCCTCCCCGACGGCGCCGATGGCGAGCATAGGTATGACTATGGAAAGGTTATCTGTATTTTCATGGCATGCGTGTACGCTTATCTGCTGTTGTTGACATTCCTGGGACCCGAAAAGATGAATGCGGGCTCGGAGCCAGAGTCGAGTGATTCGGAGTTTGAGCATTTGAAGATTCCCCATGATGGCATTCACAAGGCGGATGTCTAGGAGCCGGAAGGTGTAGTTTTAATAAGGTGGCGGCAGAAGGGGTTTGAATTCCCATGTCATGTAATTGTGGGGTGACGATGATGACGATGATGGTGATGATGATGATGATGACCACGAGCCATGATGGGTCATTTTTGTATATTTTTCGTCTTCTTTTAGATAAAAGTTTAGACTCGAAATAGGTCGGAAAAAGGTATGGGGTGTTCAGGCTATTCACCTTTAGAGCATCTAGACCCTACATAGGATAAATCTAGACAATAGAGTTTGCACATTGTTATCCACATCGCCATCTAGAGACCGTCTCTGGCCTTTTGAAACTAGTCCTGGAACTACGACGACTGTTTTGGCTAACCTAAGATGAGCTCTTCTCACTCCCCCAGACAAACATATCCTACCACTCAATAGATTGCCTCCAGTAGTGTGCATCAATGGTCATTCGGATAGGCTAACTCCTGCAAGTCGCAGGCTGCCTGCCAAGCTAAATCACGGGAGCGGGACAATGATTTTGTCACGGCCCAGCGGGGTTCCAGCGGGGCTAGCGGAGATAATTGAGTATCCCCGATTGGTCCGTGACTTGGTAAGCATGATGATGACATATCTCTCCGAGGGCAGTCGTGCATTGTTAAGCACGGAAGGAGGCGGAGCTTTGGGATATGAAGCTGTGGGCATTGCAAGACATATATGTAAGCTTGAAGCTTGACTTGTGTTCTCGGATTTCCCAAACACTTCTGCATTACTTCCCCTCTTCCCACACACAACACCATCAATCACTCGAGTTGAAATCCAACAATGGCAACCCTCGCAAAGACCGTCGTGGCTACCGGCGCCTCGTCCGGGTTGGTGAGACATTCCACTTCGAGCATTCAAACGGCGACCAATTCACTGACTCTTTCATCCACCAGGGCTTCGAAGCAATCAAGCAGCTTCTGGGCCAGGGGCGGCCGTATAAGTTCATCCTCGGCGCCAGGGACACGGCTCGCACCCAGGCAGCTTACGACGAGCTCAAGTTCGACACGGGCAAGCACAGCATAGACATTCTGCCTCTTGAGCTCTCTAATCTGAAGGGTGTTAAGACCTTCGCTCAGCAGACACTCTCTAAGCTCGGCAATGAGAAGCTTGATTATTTGTTTCTCAATGCAGGCATGATTAGCGGTGCTGAGGGGCCTGGCCCCAATGGGTCCAAGTGGTGTGAGGCGTATGTTGTGAACCACCTTTGTGAGTCTAGCACCATTCTCATATTAACACAAAGAAGATGAATTAACTGACAACGCTATGATCCACAGCCCAACACTACCTCATGCACCTCATCAAGGAAAAGCTCATGGCCTCCAAGTCGCGGGTCGTCGTCGTCTCTTCCGGTGCCGTCCGGAATGTCCCTGACACATGTAAGACCAACTCTATTTATCAACCCCTTTTCCCATCTCGTCTGCACCCCACTTACAAATTCCCTCCAGCCGTACTCGAGAAGGACCTCAAAGCCGGAGCCGGCACAGCCGACCGTGTCGTGTACTGCGAGACCAAGTTCGTCCAGCTCCTCGGCGCGCACTGGTGGCGTCGCGAGCTCAAGGGTAAATGCGACATCGTCGCCGTGTCTCCCGGCCTGATTCCCAACACGGGCCTCGCGAGGAACTCCACCATGAAGTTGACTGTGGACATGCCCGACGCCAAGACGGTTCCCGAGGGCGCGGCGAGCTTGCTGCTCGCGTTCACCAAAGATGATTTTCCCGAGGACCCGGACCAGATTTTCCTGACGAGCTGGGGGGAGTGGTGGTCCAAGGATGTGATCGCGAATAGCTTGGATAAGGAGTTGCAGGAAAAGTGGACCCCTGGTCTCGAGCAGATCGAGAAGGAGGAGGGGATTTAGTGATGAAAGGAAAGCATGGTTGGCTGGTGCTGGGACAGACGACTGTCCCGTACAGGCTCTGTATGTCACACAGATTCGCCGTTCCTTGCTCTGAGATGGTAAAGGCTATTGAGAAGTACAATCACCGTTTACTACGGTCATACCGTGCTGCTGGTACCTGAATATTTCTACTTTGGTTGTGATTTTTCTGGTCAGTGATTTGTGTGCTGTCGCGCTGGTGGGAAGGGTTGTCGGCGTTCCCAGTGATGTAACGCCCCTGCCTCACTGACTTCCATCCACTCGTGAAGTCCCCATGGGTATATTTTGTACGAAATCTCTCCAAACTCGCCGAATCATCAGTTTCAAATGGATACTAGTACCCGTGGCAGGCAGTGCCATTCTTGCTTTCAATACACTCCCCGAAGATGAGGCACGTATGCCCCAAGCGCCTGAGCTTTCGCTTTCCATCCATCCAAGACCACTTGGTCTTTCGGCTCGCCATCGGATCTTCTGGCTCGGCTGACTTCCCAATTTCTTTTTTTCCAGATCGACGACATATTATCCCCCCTAACCAACGGACCCCACGGCCGACTGCAGCACTTTGCGACGCACGGCTTTTACTGCACCACCCTCAGCGACGTTACGTGCGCATGCACCCAGCTTACCCCCGCCAGCGGGGTCAAGAGCTTCTAGAATGATGTCGAAGGGTACGGGAGATGCACGATACATGGGATGCGCTGCGTGCTAACACGCTAAGGGATTTTATGTTTAGTCATAGTTTATCTAGGACGACGGACACTGTAGAGGGTGCGGTTGTTGATTCTGGCGGCGGCTTAGGAGGCATGAAAGATTTGGAGGGCTGTGCGGGTAACTATAAGAAGGATCTCAGACTATACCCCGCCGTGGTGGATGCATTCAGCTGCAAGCAAGTCTGCTTGGTGCATGACACTCTTTCTTCTCCATCCTATAATAAAATTAGCAATGTTGGAGCAGCTATATCTGCTAACTTACACCACAATGTGGCGTATCAGAGCCCGGGTTTTATTCGAGGCGGCTGCGCGCTTTTGAAACGAACAGATTCAAATGTTTGCGAGGCTCGGCCAGACAAGACCAACGATTGTCGCACCGGAGGGGCACACCGAAGTGCGGAGATTATTGGCCCGAGACCGCTTTCCACACCGAGTTCGGGCGATATCGAGCAGGATCCGGCAATGCCGCGGCGGACCACAGTTACGCAAGCTTGGAATCGAACATGTTTGCCTACCCGCTCGCCATGCAAGCGAATCGGCTTTCCTTACGCCCGCCGGAGGTTCTCGAGGCTTGCTGCTGCCGGGGCAAAGCCGTAGGGCTGTAACAGGCAAACCGCCTTGGAACGCCGAAATTTTCCCATGGTTCGAAATTTCGAGATATTTTGATTTTTGTAGTGGGAATATGGAAACGATGAAGACTCTCGACTGTCGAGCTTTTGATACATATATATATATATATATATATATACATCATTACAACCCGGAGCCAAGTGAATTCCAACCGCTCCTCGACCCCCAGTCCACCAGCGAAGCTCCACTGATTTCGCACTTTCGTTCTGTTCGTCTTCGTTCGCCCCATTCCTATCCCACAACACCACCCGCTCCGGGACGCCGGTTTGCCATAACGACTTCTCGCCCACACGCATACACACTACGAGACAAAATATGCGCGTCTCCCAACTCCTCGCACTGGCTGCGGCCGCGATCTCGACCAACGCAAGCATCGACGTACAAAGCGTGAGGCCCCCCCCCCCTCCCCCCTCCTTCGCCCTTCCCTGTCAGATGCGCTCCCTGGACACTTCGTTTCGCTCTCTCTTTGGCGGCCCCGCACTAACCAAATCCTGGGCAATGCGCAGCTCCTCGCGTCCCTCCCCGCGTGCTGCGCCTCCTGCGCCGGCACCGTCGAGGGCGGCGTCCACGACGGGAAATGCGACGACCAGCTTGAAGCAGAGCTCGGAGCCTGCGTGGAGAATACTTGCGGGGTGGGAAGCGAAGAAGCGGCGGTTGCGGCGGGGTTGGTGGACGGCGTGTGCAAGGTCGCGGTCGCCGTCGGGAAGGTTCTGGATCCTTTCGGCAGCGGTGCCTCCGGCGGGATGGCTGAGAGATATAGGGGGGTGGAGGTGGTCGTGGGGGGAGTCCTTCTGGGAGTCATGTTCGTGTAGGACGAGGAGAAAGATAGACGAGGGGAGGGGAGGGATGTTTGGTTCGGGGAGTTGTTCCGCTTCTTCCTCCGGGCGCATTCTTCGAGTACTGGCAACACAAACAAACACCCGCGGCGGGACTTCTTGCATGAGCCTATGTAGCATGACTGCTGAATATACTGCTCAAGCTTCCCTGCGGACGGAACTATCCATATCTAACCTCCGCCGCCTCATACCGTCACTAACTACTACTAGGTTCCACTGTAATAATCCTTGCATCATGCCGTCCTCAATCACAACACTTAAAACCCAACCTTAAAAACTCAAAATCATATCATTGTGTCTCTCCTTCACTGTCCAGTAATGTTTCGTATCGCGATGCCAAGCTTCTATTCCTTCGCAGTCTTTCCCGACTAGCACACACTCTTGGGCCTTGGCATGCCAGCCCGTATGCAACGGATCGGGCTTTTCTGTGCTCTGATAGGCTCATCTGCGTCAACACAGCCCCCCCCATCCCATCCGCAACCAGTCTGTTCCAGCAGCATCTCGTGACTCCTGCGTCTCGCTCAGCCTCTCCCAGTTTCCGAGCGAGCCAGATTTCTGGATTGTGTGTTGCTGGGGTGGTGGCTCGAGAGGAAGTGTGGTGGGACGAAAAAGCGAAGGGCCTTTTTCGTGTCTTTCGTGCCTGCACCGCGAGGATTGATTGGACGCAATACGCGGGTCGCCGAATAAAGTGCGGATATTGGTCTGTACCTGCCTGTGAATGATGTATTGATATTTGCTTCTGCGACCTGAACTGGACTCTTGGACTTTCGGGACGGAGATGCAGGCGCTGATAGCTGGGATGGTGGTGGGCTGGGCCCCTGGGGGCTGCCTGCCTGCTGTCTATTTCTTCAATACCCATGTCCCGCGCGCCACAACTTTGCCTCGGAAACTTCCTTTCTTGATCACCTCCAAACCTTTCGTTGATGTCCTGGCCCATTTTCGTGCCCCTGGTGCTGGTACTGTCTATAGGAGGGGATACCGTATGGCGTACCCACCATGCACCCTGTCAACACTATTATCCGCCCGCACACCTCATAGCGTTCCTGTAAAACGTCTCGACTGCCGGGGCTGATCGAGCTTGGGGCTGCCAGCGAGACGCCATGACTCTCCGCCACTATTCCCTCTATATCTTGTTCGCTTTCATCGCTTTGTTGAATCCTGTCATATCCACGGAACCAGCCGTAAGTATTTCCATCTTTGTCCTTTTCCGCAACCATCACCATCCATTTATTTACATGCTCGCCTCCAATCTAACCCTGTATCTTCCCCTCCCCCCCCAGGAAATCCCCGACCTCCCACGCTGCGTCCACGACTGCGTCCTCTACCAAATCCCCTCTACAGACTGTGTATATACAGACGTTAAATGCCAGTGCGAGAGTGCTGCGGACATATTTTCCGGCCTCGACAAGTGCGCGAGAGAGAATTGCACAGCGAGGCAGAAGGAACTTGGGTATCAGCTGCTGGCAGATATCTGCGAGAGGGAATTCGGTGTTAATTACACTGGTACGATGGGCCAGGGTGGAGGGTCGTCTCCCTTATCGGATCAGGACACAGAGGATGAAGATGGGGGAAATAAGGATGCGTTTACCACTGGAGAAACGGCAGGGATCGTGGTGGGGTCAGTGCTATTTCTTGCCTCGGCGACGATTCTGATTATTGTGCTGCTGAGACACAGGAAGGCGAGGGGGAAAAAGGAGGGGGGATTTAATGTGCTGAGTGTAAGGAAGAAGACTTGGCCTGGGGGATGGATGTGGACGGGTGAGAAAGCTGGGATGCACGGAATAGGAGGGGGGAAACATGGGGATACAAAGACACAGGAGAAGCGGAGATCGGGTAGAGATTGGTTCAGAAGGAATATGGGTGTTAGACAGGACGAGTTTATGCATCCAGTTGAGCTGGAGGGGAATGTGGGAATGCATACTCACGGCGGACAAAGGTACACTGGTGAAGGACAGACCCGGGGCGGACGTAGAGGTGCCAGTGGAAGGAGGGGGGGAACGGTGATGGGTACAGGTGGAGGAAGGAACCATCATCCATCCTGTCGACCGCCGCAGACGTTCCGGAATGGCCGGGGCGGAAGACACGGGAGGGTCCGGGGTGATGGGGGTGATGAGGGTGTAGAATCCATATGAAGACGAGGCACCACTATACCAACGCCACCACAACTGTATCTCAAATTGTCTCCAATAATCACATGGAGTTGTCATCATCGCTGTTGGTCACAAAATCCAGCGCAAAACCCCCATCTTCAATCTCGACCCGTCGGTGAGGTGTTTGACCCGATTCGCCTGGACATTCGGGCAATTTCACCTCCGCACGGGATAGATGTACGATAGCAAACCAAGCACTGGGGGGGCTTCAAATCCGTCAGACACAAAGCAACAGTGGGACTATTCCGCAGCCTGTCGCTCTCGGCAATCTAACGGGACAAAGAAGAGTTTCACAAAGTTTTGGGGCGGGCACCAAGGCTGCAATAAGTAATATGTAACTATAATATATCAACCAGCCAGATCCAGTCCGCCCGCCAACACCATTCTCTGAAAAATACTATCTGTATCTACATGCAGCCCAGAGCAAGATCTCTCCCATTCCCCTATTACCGCCGGATATTCCCAAGAACGTGGCGATAATGTGGTTCCTAGACGCTTTCCTGCTGCTAGTGCTGTCACAGGGTCTTAGCATCCTAGCACAAGACGTAAGTCGGCTCATTCCCCCACACCACCACCTCGGAAACGAAATCAGCCAGTGCAACATCGACAGAAGATCCCCGCGGCCCGTCCCCGTCCGGTCTGGACGGGGGTCACATCGCTGCTATCGTCATTACCGGAGTCGTGATCCTGGCCGCCATCGGGACTACCGTGCACATCTGGTTGAAGCGGCGAAGGCAGCAGAAGAGGTGGGCCATGATGGGAGGTGCTGGGCCTGTTGCTTCTCCGGGCGCGGGAGGAGGATGCGAAGAAAGGCATGCAAGCGGAGATGAGGGGGGATATACTACTGGGTTAACGAGCAGCAGTAGTGTGCCGACGAGCGGGTCTGATACGGAGGGCTTTAATGAGCATCATGGGCAGGGCATGGCGAGCGGCGCCGTTAGAAATGGCGGTGCTGCTGAGATGAGGGAAGTGAGATGATGGCACCGAGAAGCAGGAGGGAAGGGTGAATCTCAAAGACATTGCGCTCGGACAGTTTCATGACAAATAGGAGTCTCTATGTGGGCATTGTCACACGTATAAGAGTCGACCCTCAGGATATGAGAGGGACGGTTGACGGAAAGAAAAACAGCGCAAGTCTTTAGAAATAGCAAAGATTTGCCCGTGAGTGCAAATGAATCAGTGAAGCCATAAACCATACACGGAAATAAGACCGAAAGATTAATTTCAAACTTATTAATCCTACCTCCTTCCATATTCTGAATCTAACGCCTTAGGCTTGTACAAAAATCCGTGGGGCCCCATATGGCCGTACGCAAAAAAATTTATAAAACCATATGGGGGTTTTAAAATAATCCGTATAATCCCATAAAACCACACAGGTTTTATAAATCCGCCCTATAAAACTTATGGGGCTTTATAAAACCATATAGGTTTTATAATATGGTCTTATAATACCTTATTATTAAACCCGTATAATTTTATAGGACCATATAAAAATTCCGTATAACCATATAGGTAATCCCACAAAATCCGTGGGTAACCCATGGGTCCCCATAGGTCCCCATTGTACCAGCCTATGACGCCTAGGTACTTAAGCATTGTTCCTCATCACCGCTGAATACCGAGTCAGAGTTCCAGTCCGAAACCGAAACCAAACCCTTGGGGGCCATCGACCACCTATCCTCCTCCTCCTCTTCGCCAGAACCTTGCTGCTAAAGGGCTATTCCAGTTGCGGTGCTTTCCTATATCCTCCACCCTATAAAAAACATGCCTCTTCATAAACCCCATCGCTCCCGACGTCGGGGATCTGCCCCGGGGAGTAGCAGTTGGGACTCGTGGCGCGAAAATCCTCAAAGCGCACGTTAAAATCGTACTTCATGGTCCCGTCCGACCAATCTATTCCTCGGCCGGGTCGATGGGAACGAGGCGGTAGGCTCGCCCAGACAGCACGTGGATGTTTTCGGGTTGGTACGTGGTAACTGATTGCTATATTCGTATGTGCTTATTTGATAGAACGGCGGTGCGTAATCATCTTGATTCTGGTATAGTGAGCAAGTCGAATGCCGAGCCGAGCGCGGTGTGCAGATTCTAGAACTCATTTGTTGAGGGGACGTGGCGGGAAACAACATCAGAACGAAAATTAACTTTGCGTGTGATATATCCAGTATTTGAGGGGAGGACCGGACGCGACGCTTTTGGGAGAAGAAAATGGTTCTTACAAAATGTCAAGACGAGTCAAAAGTGATCGCTTGGGGTCATAGAAATATTATACAGCATTATCTTTCTGTGCATATATTTCAGCTATCCATGTGCTCTACTTTCTGCCCCCTACCGTCCATAGCCGTCATTCAAAAGCTCATACTCCAAAAGAAGCCCTGACGCGAGCATACCCAACCTCCACGCACAGCCCCAGCCTAGCAACGGCCTAGCTATGTTCCTGGAATTCGTTTCGTCTGCTGTCGTGCCTCCAGCAGTCGCACTTGGACCTTGGACGGCGACAGTGGCAGTGACGGTGCTATCACCTCCACCTCCACCACCATCGCCATCCCCGCTGCCAATCCCCGATCCCGCTCCGCCTGAACGCTCGTAGTCCTCCTTGTAGTCGAAGAAGTTGCAGCCATCGCAGTGAGCCCGCCTGCCGCATGCCACATGTTACCAAAGTCCACCGCCTTGTCGGCTGCTTCCCGCATCTCAGCCGCGGTGCAGAGCTCAAGCCAGCAAGGTATGACGTACGGCCCGATCGCGAGATCCTTCTCGAGTGCACAGGCGCATGGCATGTTAGCAGCTTACAAAACAGACTGGGAACTCGTGATATCGAAGGTTCAGTGCAGCGCCGTGGACGGACAAAAGTGGAGAAAACGGGACCGGGTGCCAGGCTTTGAAGGTTCCGGCGGCGAGAATATTAGGGGCCGAAGGGATCTTGGCGATGCTTGGACCGGGTAAGACACCATCCTCCCCTGCTCATGTAATAGTCCATCTAGCCGAAGACCAACCGGGACAGCCTAGCAAAGATGCAACATCGTTCTTCTGCAGGAATGTTGCTGTTCTACAGTATATCTCAACGTCTTTGCTATTGGCCTTGGCCGAACTCAGGAAAGGACTGCACCTGGCCGACTCGCATTACCTTTGATCCCCGCTCCTAATTCCTATTGCAAAGCTGCGAGACATCGTCCCAAGGGAGATTTCGGATTCCTCACTGCGGCTACTCAAGCTTTAGTTTGTTGGCCGCTCGGAAGGAAACACGAGTCGTCGAGAAGTGGTCCGTACGGTCCGCCTATTGAATGCATCGCCGGTCTCATCTATGTCGTGAGAGCAGACCAGAGCCAGATGTCAAAGCCCTGAAATTCGCAAAGTAATGGATGTCTCAAGGGCACCTGGGACGGTTGAGCAGCCCTGGAAGAAGGGCGTGCCACAGTGTCAGAAGCAGGGGGGAATTCAAGAGTTTTCTTCGGCAAGAATTGAACGATTGTATTGTTTTTGACAGCCGACCTGGCAACTATTGTATTGGGGGTGACGTCGAGGCGGGAGAAAACCTACCGTTGTAACCTGCCTTGTATCGCACTAAAACGGTGCTTGGCAAAAGAACGAGAAGCGTTGAAGCCACGGGGTTGATAGCAGAAAAAGGCACTTCGGTCCGGGAAAACGATCCACGTTTTGTCTATTTTTATGCCGTAGTTCGTATGGCAAGGTATAAATAAGGCAATGCGCAGGTTAGCTCGTCATCAATGGTTCGACATATTGATTACTTTGCGGGCGATGCCGGGAGGAAGGCACTTCGATGTTAGAATTTTGATGCTGGAGCTGGCAGTATCGAGTGTTTGTGCGGTTGTTGTCGACTTGCTTTCCCCAGTAACGGCATTCTCCAGCTTCCAACGATGATTCTTCCAGCCGAAGGGACTGGGAAAGGGTTTAATTCGAGCCTAGGGTCTTCGAAGGTAGACTAACAGGTTTTCGTTGAAAGGCAGGATGGGGAGGACGGCAGGAATTGCCGAACATGTTGGGGAAATCTGGGGAGGATCAGGCAATGTCACGTGCACCGGTGAGGGGAAGGCGCAGGAACGCCCCGAAAGAAGGAATTCGCTGCAACCACCGACAGCAGCGAGATTTGTGACTGGTCGTTGCCCTGCGAGTACCTGCCTGCCGTGCCTGCCTGGACACCTCCCGGCAGGTGCAATATGAGGGAAAAGCAGGAAGAAGCGTTCAACGCCTAAAGCCGACTTCGTGCGGGGTTGACGACTCTCTTTCCCTTTCCCTCTCCCTCTTCCTCTCCCTCCTTTCCTTCTCCTCTTCAATTCATCACGGAATCGACATAACTTGCTCGACAATCACCAACTTCCCCTCCATTTTCATCCATTTTAGGCCCCTACCTACCACGAGATGCATCCTCCCATTTCGCCAGCAATGATGAACTGGCAACGCTTGGCATGTGGCCGCCCTTGATCTCGACTCGCACACCCAGGTCACGCGACTAACTACGCAAGTTGAATCAAATTGAGAATTTCCCACCAGCGAGAGGAATGACCTGAAGAGAGAGCAAATTTCATCACCCTACCCTAATAAGATAGCGGACGTCATTCACCTCTGAGGGTTGTATGATAAGCCGACGGACAATTTACCGCTCGGAGATGGGTCCAAGTGCTTGAAAGGTTATGGGCTGGCCATGGACGTTTCGAGTCGTCCGCCACGGCCGGAAAAGCTTCCCGCCAGCACCTCCTAATCGATTAATTGTCAACAACACTTTTCGATCGCGAAACGACATGTTGCATATGTTCCCCCCCCCTCCCCCCCCCTTCCCTCTCATCAGCACATATTTTGTCGTGGTGTGAGCTGCTTCGGAGCAGAGAATCCTTGGTCAGTGTGTTGTGGCTTGATGTTCCAGTTGACCCTGGCGACATGGAAATTCAACACCCACTTCGCCTGGACTCCAGAAACCCCCATCGTGAGAAGGCATGTCCGGCGTGCCGTCAAAGGAAGCATCTCAACCAAACGGATCCCTATGCAGCAGAGCCCTGCAGGGATGCTAGGCGCATATGGAGGATTATTGGGACGTAGAGCGTGTACGATCCTGAAATTCCTTCATCTCTTCCAGCACAACACCGGTCCCTAGTCATGGAACTACGCGATCGATGGTGCACTACAGGCGCAGGCTTCGTCTCGAAATGCGATGAGCGGATATGGCTCGGACTCACGAGGTGCTGTCCAAATCGATCGAGTGGAATGGGGTAATGGCATGCTGAAGGAATCGGCATCGTGGGACTGAGCGACTTCGTGAGCGGTGAGGTGCAGGGCCGTGGCTAGGTCGAGGTAGTAAGAGGCTATCGAATATCAATCCAGGTCCGTGTCAAGCTCGATTGTCGATACAATAACCCTTGAGACATGTCGTTGATTTCTTCTCGCCCCTTCCCGTCGTCGCCCGTTTCAACGTCTCCCTCCGATACCCAAGACCACTGACTGGCCCACCCGTCTATCATCACCATCTCGTCCTGCCATTTGTAGTCGAGGAGCATCACGCACCAACTGTCGAGGATGCCAGTTGGAGAGCGATGTATCGGCTTTAGTGCTCGTCGAGTAGCCAATCCGTTTTCCCTTTGCTGCGTGGGTCGACCTTTTCTTTTATCGATGGGTGAGTTGCAGCGCCCGTCTGTGGGGTTTACTGTTAAGGGCAGTCAAGTATGCTAGTGAGGGAGCAGACTCCAAGAGCAGGGTGGGCAACGGCCCTTTATTACAAAACAACGTTTTCTTGTAAACCTAGCCCTCACCAATCATCAGGAAACGTCGACTCGGGCTAGCCAAGGGAATCCACAATCACGACAAAACAACGTTTTGTTTTTGACCCCCAATGGCGCGAGGCCGGGCCTGTCTGATAAGCGCCTCCGTTTCCGTCTCACCAAGTTCTTGGGCCCATGCGACTCATCACCTAATCGAACGAGCCAGCCCATCCATTAAACTGGACGAAGAGGTTTTAACGCCTTTGCATGATTGGATCCCGGCCTTGATAGCAGCCCTTTAAATGGGACCTCTTGGGTGTGGCTATCACAGACTCCAGTCTTCCGTTAAGGCGTGGGGGGCGCTAAGGTGGCCAAAAACACTCCCCTATGCTCGACAAGCGACAAACTATTGCCGTCTCAGGCTTAGCACGCATTGCACCCCTCTTCCCTTTCTTGGTAGTAGTTCATGATGGTGACGATGGCGGGAAGCTGTTCGCAGCCGTTCCATCAACGTTTCTCTCCGTCAGCGTCCTATTAGCGGTGGGTTTTCTCATGCATCGGGTCCAACTCTGTGGACTCCCGGGTGTGGACAGATCCAGAGACCCTTCCTGCCTGGTTGGCAAGGCCATCAATTTGGAGGCCTGAGGCATCCAGAAAAGGCGAAAGTCCGGGGAAGTTCGGCTGTTGCGGGTGTGAGATGAACCCAGGTGCGTGTCCTCACAGATATTGGGAATTGCCTCAAGTTGGGGCTTTTCATAGATTGTCCATTGTCCACACAAACCGTTCATGGCCCCTACAAAGTTCTTTGACGTTCGAGATCGAACCGGGGATTTGTGTTTCCACTAGAGATGTCCGTGAATCTCGCTCCCCGTTTCTTCAATTCGAGCAGCTACAGTTCATTCATTGCCTTCCTGTGTTGCCAAGATGCTGTGTGCCTTTCCGATTTGCCATGTTTGAGGCTTCTCCGTGCCAGTCACCTGAACGAAAACGTGCGACCCTGAGTCGCCTCGCACATGAGTTTTTTTTATTACACAGCCTAACGTTCAAAGTTGAAGATATTTGCGGTTCAATGGCAGATTTATGCTTTTTATTTTACAATGCTGAGGATACAACCACGGGAGTCTATTTCCTCGCGGATTCTCTATTCGGCGCCTGCCAGATCCCATCCCCAAATTAGAATGTCTAGTACACTCCGATGTACCCCATGCAAGCTTTCCGTTTCCATCCATCCGGGTTGCCACCCCTTGGAGTCTTACCGTCACAGGCGATAGCAATCGAGACATCAATGCACAAAGGAAATGGTTGTTTGGACACTCGAAGGCCGCAGCGTCATGTTTGGCTTGCCGCTCCAGATGCTCGTCCTCTGGTTGATGATGTGGATATAACCGCTTAAGTCTGGTTTTGAGGTGGACATGGTTAGCATCTAAATGATGTCTGGCCTGTGTGCGGGATTTCCGGGTCCTGAGCGGCACAACAAAAATTCACGGCGGGGGTACACTCACGAACTTGGCCATCAGGGCAATCATGAGATCGAAAAGACCAATGGCTTCGACGAAGGCGAAACCCAGAATGGCGTAGGTGAAGAGCTGGCCTCGGAGGGCAGGGTTGCGGGCAACACTGTTGAGAAGGGCGGCGAAGACGAGACCGATACCGATACCAGCACCAGTAAGACCAATGGCGGCGGAGCCCATACCAATGTTCTTGGAGACCTCAACCATAGCCTGGGCAATCTCGGAGCTATATGCCCTGCGAGCACCAACAGCCTGGTACTTGGTCATGACCTGGCGGGTGAGCTGGCTGGCCTGCTGCTTCTTGAGGGTTTGGAGCGGAGTGGCAGTGGAGATGCCTTGGTGGTTCGAGACATGTCAGCAATCATTGGACCCGAATGACTTGTTTCATGAAGCACCGAAAAAAAAAAACTCCAGAATGGATGAACCGAGGATGAGGGAAATTTCTGATTCCAGCTCATTGGGGTCGACGATGGCGGTTTGAGACCGGAATTGATGGGGGGACGGTGTCAATGGAGTCTCCCAGATGTGTTCCCCAACCATTGGGACTATCCAAGCCCCATTGGAGGCCCCTCGAGGATTAGATTCTCGAGGTCGACATATTGGTGATTGTGTAGGTCGCACAAAGGCGGGGTCGGTCCAGGAGGAGCTTGTCACATCTTGCTCAGACAAAAAACTTACCAGAAGCAGCACGCTTGGAGGCAGCGCCGGCCATAGAGGCACGCATGGCAGGGCGGACGGCCTTGGTAGCCATAGAAGAGGCCATTCTAGTAGCGAAGACACGGGGGGCAGACATTTTGATGGATGGATGAAGAAACAAACTACTGAGAGGAGATGGGAGTGAGGGTGGGAAGGAGGTGGGAAGTGGCAGGTGGAGGAGTTTTAGGTGGTGTGGGAAAGAATCAAGTTTGGACACAGCTGGCGGTGGCAGTGAAGGAAAGAGAATAAAATCGGAAAGAATGAGGGCTTTGGCCAGGAACTGCGAACGAAGTGAATCAGGGAAGTGGTTGGGGGGGCGTGGATCCAGGGAGAATTTGACGGCTATCAAAGAAGGAGGAAGAAATGCCACTGGTTAATCAGGTTCCGTAAGGGCGAGATGGTGATGAGCGTATGGATCTCGCTCAGTGTCGAGGAGGATTTTGTGCCCTCAGGCATCTATCTTAAGACACAAAGAGGCCGACGGCAGACTCAGAGAATACGGAACGTTCATGGAAGGCTGAGAAGGCGCCCTAATGCGGAAGGGCAAGCCAACGTCTAGGGGGGCCAAAGCTTTCGGATGATGTCGGGTACCGCTGTGGGAGTTCCCTAGCTCCAAGCCAAGCTTCAGATTTGACGCTCGGCATCCGCCCTGGCCTGGCCGCCTTTTCATGCCCATCAGATATGCAAGCAGCGGGCGGCGCCAAGGTGAAGGCATGCCATGCTTGCAATCTCGAGATTCCAGTCACCCTCGATTCACAACATTCGGACACTCTTCAACTCGGTCGTCGACACCACCGACGCTCTACTATACCATTTGACACTATTCACCAAACACGGGTTGTCCAGAGAGGCGGAAATCAAGCAGGTGCACAGGGTGGAGAACGTTCTAAGTCAGCCAAGCCCTTCAAGACCCGGCAGAGAAAATTTTTCGCGTTGTTTGATTGAATCCGGATGTCTGAGGCATCAAAAAAGGTACAACTGTGCCGCCCGACGGAAGTGTGGATATCTGAAACTCGAAACGGAGGTTTCTTGGAAAACAAATTAGAAAAAAAATCAACCCGACGGATCGGAGCCGCTAGCGGACGGCCAGAAACTCAGTGAGATACGGTGAGGTGGAAGGAACTTGAGGCTTTGTGACCCCCACCTGGCTCCCCACCTAGCGGCGGCGACAGAAAGAAAATGGAAATCGCCAACCAGCCGCGGTTGGCGGCGCACAAGCCGGACAAGAGGGCTACTGCCCGGGATTATAGACATGCAGACAGAAAAGTGTGTGACGTAAGGTCCAAGGGGTGGATAAAGCTTGTGGATACCCATACACAGGAGACAGAGTGGGGGTTTCCACCCAGACGGACAGTTGAGAGTTTTATTTAAGTGAGTGCTTTTCCCTCGGTCCTTTCTTCCTATCGGCGGTCTTGGATAAATGGAAGTGGGAGTGCTCTTGTTTTTTCTTTCTTTTTTGAACCACGACGGACATCTCAGCCTTCTTTTTCCAAGGTGATGATGTTGTCTCTGTCTACCCGAACAGATCTCGACAAACAATTTGACACCATACTCGGCCATTTTTCTAATTACCCTTTCCGGCAATCCGGGACACAAGGCCCAGATGCCGGAGGGAAGGAACGTGCCGTGGGGCTTTTTTACGGTCAACTAGGTGAGGGCGGAAGGAGCCCCTGTGTGAGTGAGTGAGGTTGAAGCAAGCTTGACTCTTAACAGCTAGGACCCCTGTCCGTGCAGCAAGACCCGACACGCGAAAATTTTTCAAGCAGGATGTCATCATAGAGGGAGATGTAATCTGTACTTTCCTTTCCTACCTTACCCGACGGCTTGGGTCTCATTTTCATTTTCTCTTACACATGAAAAATGCATCCCGTACCGGCTGCCAGCTTTCTTTTCCATTGCTCTGTTTCCTCCATCCCGGGCTTGACACAGGCACCGGCACCCCTTTCCCATGAACACCACCACACCCCAATCTCACTCCTTGCCGCCAGCAGTACATGGTGCCGAGAGAAGCCGATTGGAGAAGTTGATCGCCATCCAATCTTGTCTTTCTGCCGCCCACGTTGCACCGCATCGCCTTGTCCCATTTGCATCCAACTGCAATCCACATGACTAGAATGACTCTATGTGTACCACACCACCAACTCTTGTCAGGCTGCCGCCCAAGAACGGGCACTATTCCCTGCTACTGGCCGCAGGGCAAATGAAGCGGGAGCAAAGAAAAAGCCGGACGGAGCATATGGACCGTTCAATGGGCCGAACGGGACGTCCTTGACGGTGGTGGGGGTGTCAGCACCACCGTGTCGGGTCCAAATTCGGACCCGAAGAAAAAGAAACGGGTTGCCGCGATGGGGTTGGGCAGGCAGAACCACCGCTACGAACCGTGTATAGTCTATTTGGCATAAATACCAATCCTACCTTTCATGGCCGTTCTGTTTATCAGTGAAGCATGGCAGTTGTCTTCCCGCGCACCTAGGCACATAGGTACACTGTACTTTGATGTGGACCCTGAAATAGAGATGACTATCAGATCACAGCGGCAGCGTCGAAAAGAAGCAAGCACAGGCGATAACCACCCGCGAAATGCAGCGAGTCATGTTGCGCAAACGGGACACTTCGTGAACAGCGGCTCATGCAGGCCAAGCCAGACCACGCATGATTTTTTTTTTTTTTCCTGGCTGCAGCGTGCGGTGGCGGCGGTGTGTTTTGTTGTGTGCTAGGCGGCGTGTTGAGTGCTGAGCTAAACTCTTCTCAGGTGAGAAGAGCCGAGATGTATATAGGGGGTTTTTTTTTTTTTTTTTTTAGGTCGGACCTCTGGAACCCCCACTCCCTGGCACTCACCGCGATGATGTGGGTTGATACGGGATTAATGTCGTGATAATAGGCAGACAACCGTCCGAGGAGAGCGCCGTCTCGTGAGAACTTTAGGTTGATGCTCAAATTAGCCTCGTATAGGGCACTCCAGCGCTATATTTCAGCGCTTGTCCCGTTCGGAATGCTGGTTGGTCCCTCCCCTGCACACAACACATGGCAGTTGAGGAGTTGGAGGAGCCTCGGGAACATGATACAGCTTGAAAAACTCAGAATGAAGGGTGAGAGTTACATTTATGATTGCCATCTCATCCATAGATACTCTGTGCATCCCACCCTGCAAGATCGATGCAGCCGGGATTTTTGCATATGCGCTCCGCTGCGTGCTTTTTTTGTTTTTCTCGGCAGGGCAGGATGAAGAATGTGCGAGCCCGGCTCCCGTGATTGGGTCTCCAGGGCGAGGCGTGGAGTTGTTCCGATGTCCCGCTCGCCCCTCGCCGATTGGTTGAAGGTTGAGCGCCACTTCGGAATCTCCCGATGCGTCATCTTAGTCAGTACATTCCGAGCCCCTAGCCCAGCGAAGATACATAGAATAGCACGCGGACCATCACGGGAAAAGAGGAGGCATCGGGTGAAGAATATTCATATGGATGGACTATACGCATGCGCTGCTAAGCCACACCCCGAGATTCCCAAGACGTGGATATATCTTGTTCGTAAGAATGACACTTCTACAGTATCGCGAACATAACAAGTATGAATAGCTTTATATAGGATCCCCCCTTGGTCAAGCTTGTAATAGTGGTTAGATATCGGAGCTGCGATGAATATGACGTCAGAGGCCTGGACCTGATATGGGGGAGGTGCTTCGTTCCCCGTGAAATGGGAGTCACGCAATGGCTGGCAAGAGCTTTGGCTAATATAATATGTAGGTAGGAAAGTTTTCATATCAGGAGCGCCAAGTACAGAAAATATCGAGCAAGGAGCCGGAGCTATAGGATTCTAAACAGCTGCCGGACATTTTGTCCTCATACTATCCCGTTGTATTTAGCACACTGACCTTGTACTTTCTAATACCTTCCACTCTTTGCACCCGATATTTCCTAGCGGCACATTTCCATGTCTCTTCCCACCCATTGCATACCTTTAAAAAAAAACTGCAATTACACTTTCCAGGTGACAAAATTATAGCTTTTATAAAATATTTATATGGGATATAGAAGACTTTATGGTACTATAGGTATAAGATTAGGAATAGCGGTCAGCACCATAGGCAGGAAAACGTCTGCATTTTCAAACTTTAAAGCTAATCTATATAATAAACCCTTTTTTATTACCGCTTTTGAGGTTCGATTATTTTATTTGGCTTTTCTGACTCTCTTGTTTTACCATTAGCTATATTATTAATTCAATGGATCGCAGACAAGTTACCGGTAAAGGGTCATTCCTGCTGAGAAAAGGTTATCAATACCAACAGTCTTCCTATCCCAAAGCGCTCTCGGTTCCCGGTATTCGTTATTTGTTTATCGGCCACTATGGGTACACGATAAGGCGTGACATTTCCCAGAGGGAGCACCTGTTTTGGGCGCTCTCGCGAGAAACCAGTGTTTATTACCGTTATGGCTTAGCGGCCGCAGCCAGCCGCAGTCATTTCCACTTTAATCCTATAGCGAACATTATTATTATGGCATGCTTATACGGGATAAGTAAAAATAAAGGTTATAAAGTTATATACCTGGGGATTATTAATTAAACTTATTTAAACAGTATACCACCTTCCGTTCCTTTATATATAAATAATAAAGTATTTATATAAGGAACTTGGCTTTAATAATAATATCGAGCTTAATAATCTGAATTTCACTAGCTACGAACCTCCGGAGGGCCCTAACGGCCGGTGCTATACCTCCCATCTGCGGGGTTGGATAATTTCGATAAACTAAATATATAAAGAAATATGGGGAGATAACTTACGCACTGCCCTGTGCACCTTTTTACTATTGGCTAGAGTGGCTAGGTTTAAGTGGGGTGAATTTATAAGACACGGATGCATTAACGCAAAGCTTGGAAATATTGGATCCGAATTAATTAAAAGAAATTTAAACCCTTTTTAAAAAACGTTTCTGCAATAGGTTATTATATAATATGCGGGCTGTCCATTTTTATCGCGGCGGTAAGAAGAAGTCTTATGCCGTGCAAGGACTTGTGAGTAGTTAAGGCAAATAATATAAAATATTTAAGATATAGGATAAAGAAAAGAGAGAAATAAAAAGAAAAGGATTTCCGGTTAAATGGCAGGTATATATACGCCTTTCTTTACCTTTACCTCCTGCTCCTGCCTTTATTTTTAATTATTATCTCCTACCCTTACCTCTAGCCTGGTGCTTATTGATTGGTAAGTGGTACTATTATCAGTGTTATCCTTTTCTTTCCTATCCTTCGATGATAAACTATCTGCCGACCCGATCGTGCTGTTACACTTGCGGCTTTTTTCTTAACCTCCTACTTTTACCTCCTACCTAGACAATATTTAGGCTAGCTTGGCTGGAAACAGATATCCAGAGTTCATTCTACACGCGATTATCAGAGCTTCTTGCGTCATGGGTGGGTAGCGAAATCGGCTTCCTCTTCTTACTGAAGCAAAGAAACGCGACCCAGTTCCTATATCAGGGAATACCTGCCAATTGAGACTTCCTCTGTACGGCCCCAAGTGCATGATAACTTTGACGTCTGATCTAGAATAATACCGCTTTATTAGTCCCGTCCCTAGACACGCAGCATGATCCTGAACGTTTCTTATCGTCACCTCGTCCTCAGCATCTGGAATGGTAAATGCCATTGCCTCTCTCCCATCATCCCTCTCCAAAGCATTTACCTGGTACAAAACGGACCCTGGGCATATTATAATAAAGTCCGTCACCATGCCCATTAAAGGGTAGTTTTCTAGGGAATAAGGATTCCTAAGAAGGTCCGGGGGCACCGCAATCCTTCCGAAGGCCGACTCGAGGAAGCTTCCCAGTTTTCCGCCAATGCATGCCTCATGGGGTTTCACCTCGTCATCACGCCGTCAAAAGTACTCCTGGTATACCCGTCGAAGCTGCATCCGTTGACATGCATCCTTGTAGTTCATGAATCCGTAGTCGAGCACGACGGCTCGGAACGGATCCGCCACATTCATGCGTGTGAATCGCTTGAGCTCCCACATGCTCTGATGCCATTTCTTTGCCATGACCATGGAGCCCTTGAAATTGCGCATGTGCGAGATTCAGAGACACCAACCGTCAGCCGAAATTGTCTCGAGGACTTCGGCCAAGTGTTCGACCATCTTGACGTCCCCGTCCGTCCAGGTTGTCCTGCGCGAGGTCGAGTTTCGAGCAGCCACAATGATCCCCTCCATCTCACCATAGATCATGTTTAGTGTCCCCGATGGAAGACGAAAGGGCCACCCCTTGCTGCTCTTTAACTTGACACTAGGCGGCTAGGGTGGTTATCTCAGACCCTAGGCCAGCAGGGAAGCTCCATTCCAAGGGGTTTCTAAAGTTCCGTGACACTGGAAGTGCAGGAATGACACTGACATGGGTCGTTGCTGTTAAGGGTAATGAAGGCCGAGAATCAGAGCGCGTTGGATTGAGTTGTATCCTATCATTGTTAAGAGCCTCCTATGATGTTGCTATGGTACAACATGAAGTGCGGGGATGATACCCCATGCACTCTGCGACACGATGATTGGAGGATACCACCAGCAATGTTCCATTTGCTTCCACGGTTCGATATTGGCCCTTGCGGATGATCTGCGGCCCCTGAGCTGAGTCGTGGTTGTACAGGCATGATGAGCAAGTCTGTTAAGAAAACCCGTCAAATGGTATCATTGCAACTTGGATGAGGACACTTCCTGGTGGGGTTGGCGTTCGTTATTTTTGATAGAGACCCCTCACGCACTTTGCCTCCTGAACTTGGCCGTTAAGTAGCAACGTTCCTCTGCTGCGATATACCGTAGTTTTTGCCTCCTAGACGCGGCAGTATCTGCTCTTTAGTACACATTAGAACAAGATGTATGGTATTGCCAAAAATACTGGCGACGGTTTATAGTATATCGAGGCTGAAAAATGGGCTCTGGTACAAAATCTGGCAGGAAAGAGATATGAAAGATGATGATATTCAGTGGAGGGTGGAGCCCTTCATGACATTACACGATGCCGCGAACAAGTTAAAACGAGACGGCCACCGGGCCTCGCCAGTGTGGATCCCGTAGGGAGAACACCTGGAGATCGGGGCGGCGGCATCGGACCAATACTCATGCGGACAAGCGGTAGAAACTGTGGAACATTTTCTGTTCCACTATAGGATGTTGATATCGCAACGTAAAAACAAAACTCTAGCATACGCCTACGAGAAGAGGAAACCTGTCGTTCTTCCTGGTTACTGTGTCAACACTCGGCAGCTGCTCGGTATCGACTAAAGCCCGCGAATATGTGTCGCATCCAGCGCTCGTGCCCCAAACTAATTTCGAATTTGCAACCCCCCCATACCAGCGACAAGGTCCGGATTATCAGGGTCATATTCCTCCCTATCCCCCTTCTTCTGGTCGTCCTCTCCTACCTTGGTCTCTTTATCCAAACACTCCACCAAAGTATCGGAATTATCATCCTCATCCACAAATTTTGTCCGAACAGCTCGGGTGCGCATGCTTTGCAGCGTCTCGCGGTAACTCGAATACCCTTCAAACCCAAAACTCCCAGTCACCGCCCGCCCGGGAATACACTCAACGATCAGCATCTCATCTTGGGAATATTGGTTGGTAATTCCGAGCTCCTTCACCAACAGCTCCATATCTAGCAAAACACCTCTATTGTTGTTGCTATCGTTGTCATGATCGTCTTCGGCCGTTAAATACGTTGTGTCTATCTCGTAGATCTGGATCGGTGGGTGTCGGCGGTGCTGCTGCAATGCCCAGTTCCACATGTGCTTCTCGTTATTGAAGACGGAGAGGAAGCTCGACTGCGGCCGGGACTGGTCCCACTGCACATGGTCCTGGACCGCCGCCTTGAGGGCGTCCTGGGAAGTGGAGAGCGCGTCGATTGCTGTGGGCGAGTGATCAGCGGCCAAGTGGTTGCCTTGGCCGTCTATCGTAGATTGGGTATTGCCGTGCCGGACGCGCCAGACATAGGAAGGGCGCGGATCCAACTGGTACGGCTTAAAAATGTCGTTCGATGGCATGGCAATGGGACTGTTAGCGCGAGCAAGTACGTTCTAGAATCTAGAATGTGAATTTACACTTACAGTACCTATATAGGGGTCCTTGGAAATATGTTGAGTTTCTTCTAGTTTTCACGTCACTCCCGCCAACCCACCAAAATAAAAGTGCGAGATCCGGTTAGGCGTCAAGATATGCACGTCTTGCTGCCCGAAAACAAATGGTAGGCTTGTACAAAAATCCGTGGGGCCCCATATAGCCGTGCGCAAAAAAATATATAAAATTATATAATATTTTTAAAATAATCCGTATAATCCTATAAAACCACACGGGTTTAATAATGGGGTTTTATAAAGCCTTATAAGTTATTATAATTAAAAATACGCCTGTTTAATTTTTAATTATAATAACTTATAAGGCTTTATAAAACCTCATTATTAAACCGGTATGGTTTTATGGTACCATATTATAAAACCCGTGTTGTTTTATAAAATCATATAGAAATTTCGTATAATTATATAAATAGTTTTATAAAATCCGTGGGTAACCTATGGGTCCCCACGGGTCCACATTGTACCAGCCTAACAGATGGCACGGCCCAAGCTGGACGGTGGGTGAATTCAGGAGGTCGCAGCCATGTAACTATAGTTAAAATGGAAAAGGTTTTCAGAACCCTGTGGGAATAAGAGAGAGATAGAAAAAGGAGTCCATTTTGTTCCTCCGACAGGAATCACTCAATGGTTCAATAGAAGTGACGAAGTCCAGTCGCAGATATCTTAGACATTGCGCTGGCAATGCCTGGGTCGGTGCTGCCCTCTTGCTCATGGCCCGTGGCTATCGCCGCGAAAACGATCCCATCGATTAGATTTCCGCAAATCCCCGGTGCTGCCGGGCCGGTAGATTGCCTCACAGTTGGGGAAGTGCGGGGCAGCGCGGAGGCTGAACAGCCACATGACCGCTCAACGAGACATCTTCGAGGTTCCCCAGCTTCAAGGATCCCCAGCTTCAAGGTTCCGCATCTTATTTCATCATACAATCCTCCCATTGCCTTCCATTCCTTCAAAAGCCATTGTCCGGAAAGCTGTCACCCGAATTATGGCAGACCAAATTCGAAAACCCGTCATTCTTATCCTCGGCATCGGAGACGAATCCCAGCAGCACCTAACGAGGGCCGTGTGGGCTGATCTGCTTGCAAGCTCGAGGCTGCTGCTGACGTGAAACGCGCGACTACCACTCAGGACGCCGAGTCCCTCATGGATCTGCACCCGAATCCCCGCGGCATCTTTATTCCAGACACCGGTATTACCACGGAGAAGAACAAAGCCGTCACCCAGCAGGTGATCCAGTTCGTGCGAGCGGGCGGCACTGCGGTCTTTGGTGCGGTGTTCAGTTCGTCCATTCGACCGCCAGACTTCGATCGGTATTTCGAGAAGAGCTGGTCATTACCGTGGAAGTTCGCCGGCTATTACCGTACCACCGTTTTCCGAAACGAATCGTCTTTTGGACGACCCAATTCCGGTCTGCCGGCGTCGTACAGCCAGAAAGCTGTCAACCTCAAGCATGTGCCCCGCACGTCGGCTTGGTACCTCCCTGACGAGGATTCTGTCCTCGAGTCAGTTGTTTTTGGTGGTGCTCAAATCGAGGACAAAACTCAGGCGCCTGTCGTTTTTCTGAAGGTCGGAGAGGGATGGTTGGGGTACACTGGAGACGTAAATGCCGAGGACGGAACTACGGCAGTGGTTCTAGGAATGTTCCGACTTCTGTCATAACATCCGCAAGCCAACCCCAGCCCGAAGTCCAAGTTGTCAGCAGCCGCCATTGTCTACAGAGAGACTACTAGTTTTAACCAAGACCATTTGAGAAAGGACGACTTGATTCGATAGGGGTGGGGATCCCGTGGGAATTTCCAACTCGGCTACGGATTGAAATGTAATTCTTCCATCACCCAAGACTCATATTTTGCATCCCGTCACTGACAAGGCCAGGCACGCCCGGCGACATGGCAGAAAGAAGCTAGATCATCCAAGCGATGATGCGGAATAATCGCGATGAGGCGGGGTGGGATGAGTGATCCAGGCTTTGTTAATTGATTATTGCGCCTGTGTTCCGATATCCCGGAATAATATGTGACCTTGAGTAACTCAGAGTGAGAACGGGAAAAACAACTTATAAAGTCAACACCTGACGTTATTATTATTATAATTATCGAGAAGGGCACATAGTATGACAAGCGTGGAAATATGGATATTGACGCCCTTGATATAATTCTAAACGGAGATGTCATAGTGCGTCCAACGGGAGCTGCTGTTAACTGAGAGATAAAACTTTCCATCTCCTCTCACGCCTTGCTTTTGGTGTCCATCAAAGTCCCGGGTGTACTCAGGGCAGCGCTTAGGGGTGAGACACGTTCGTAATTATTTGCCAAGACCAGAAAAGCTTGACTACTGCTACACGTGTAGGTAGCTTAGGTTTTCCCAGGCAGGAAAATAAGTACCTAGGCTAGCCTGCCAACATTAACAAGGATAATATGCTGTTCCCGCTCTTACTTTTAGAATTAAAATTATGCGCGGAAGCAATAATGAAAGCATCAACGAAAGCAAAGCTAGAAATACCGGTACCTAAATATTAATCTGGATATTCTTAGCAACGATGAAAACAGGCGCCTTTATGATTTCTAACATAAAATGAGATGATACCAAGTGTCCATAGAGCACTGTTATTAACTTGGGAGTTGTAAGGGGGGATCAAGCTAGTGACCCATCGATTGGAAAAGCTTTACCCTCTTAATTGCTAAATGCCAGCGCAGCTACAAGCTAGGCATGAGGCCAGCTCCTGAAAGCATCATGGGACGTGGTTTCCTCACCTACTACCCTTACTTCAGGCATATTCTCCCACACTCACATACTTCCTTCCAATTTAGATCAGGCGGTGCATTCCCCATTCGTTCCTAGCTGGTAATGCCCTCTCCTTTTAGCTTTTCATTTCCGACGGGAAACCAGCCCACCAAACCACTCTAAGAGGTGCCAAAGGTCCTTCTTCTACATCGTCTGGTTTCTCATCCAGCTTCTGCCTTCTCTCCATACCACCTTCAAGTTGTAATTTCTATCCCGTTCCCTCGTCACTGCCCGCGACTACATCGACACAACCATCCAGCCATCCATCTTCTTTCGTCCACACGCAAACAAACCATGGACACGAGCCACCATGCCGAGCAGCAACAGCTTATTGCATTACGCACCGATTGCCCTCAGCAATTTCCATTATTATTCATTTTCCTAAGGTGTCCCTAATTTTGCCTAAGCCGTGGGTGAGCTTGGTTATGTATTTATTACACAGCCATAAAACTATATTTTAGCCACCCTTATAGTAAAAATTCCCACACCCTTTTAATAAAAATGTTTTTACCGGCCCATATTCGGTCCAACATTTGGAATTTCTTATTCCAATTCGTTTAACGGTCTACTTATTATTTGGGGAATACGTAGTAAGCGTAAGCGAGCGAAGTATTCGCTTTCTAAAATCATTAAGCCCGTGAGGGATTACTAAAAGTTATAAGGGGGAAATGGCTCAAAAGATAAAAAGTATAAAGTCCTTCCTAATTAGGCAAAAAACCACTTTTTAATAATTTATAGGTATATTTATTAATATAGACATATTAAATAAAATATTCTTATTATTTTGAGATGTTTAAAAACCCTTATTAATAACTTTAAAAAAAACCCATAAGCTTATTAATAAACTGAGAAATATATTTAATATGGTTTTCCCATATGGTTTAAGCCTCATACGATTAATAATAAAAGGTCTGCGTATTGGCTGTTTTATAAATATATACTTGCCCGTATCCACCGTAATAAAAATGATAGAAATAAATGGGATTTATAAAAGTGTTTATTAAAAGTTTCGCTATATAAAACATATTTTTATTTATTTTCACCATTTTTTCCCGCTACTATATATTATAAGAAAGGGTGATTATATATAGTAAAAAAAAACGGACGGGGGGTATTATGTGATCTGACTTATCATGCATCATTTTTACAAAAGCTTTTTTACAAACATATACTTGCCGCATCCACCGTAATACAAATGATAAAAATGAATGGAGTTTATAAATATGTTTATTAAAAGTTTAATTATATAAAACATTTTTTTATTTACTTTTACGATTTTCTTTTCCTTATTAACGTCTGTCACTGGGAAGCCAACAACCCCTTGATCCCGACCAGGCAATTGGGATACAACCACCGCAATAAAAATTATATTTAATAACCATAATAAGTTAAATACAATAAAAACAACTAGTCCTCTTTAATTGCCCAGTTCCTACGGGGTTTACGGGCCAATCTGGCATTCCTGCGTTCCCGCAATACCTGAATAGTTTCCCTTTTTACCTCCCTTTACGGCTGCGGTATTACCTTTTTAATTACACCCCCTGGCGCACCTTCCTAAACGCTTTCTTGGCTAGCCGTTATTTCCATTATATTAATAAATAGGTTATTAGTATTAATAGGTCTCACCCCTTTTTACTTTGCCATTTTTTATTATTTTTCCTTCCGTAATGCCTCTATTTCCTATTTTGCCCTGATTCTTTATCCATGTATTTAATCGAATCCCTTTATTAACTTCCTCCTCTATAACCGTTAACGATAAGGTTTTAAAATATTAATATATAATAGGGCATTAAAATATTTAGGGCTTTGCGGTATTAAAAGAATAATATTATAAATAGGGGCGGCCGCTGGGGGGGGGTGATAATACTAAGGGTGGGATCTCTTATATTAAATCGTTTAATAATAATTTTTCCACGGAAATAGGCCAAATACCAGTTTTTTTAAACCCAGCTTTATAATTTCCGATCGTAAAGGCCCTATTATATGCATTTATATAATATTTTAAAAAGCGGACCTTTTTTTCGATCGATAAAATATTAAGGATTATAATAAGACCGTATTCCCGCCTAAAGTTATATTTTAATAAATTAAATATACTAATATTAAAAGGTTAAATAATATGTAAAATATAGGGGGAAAATAATAAAAAAGAATTTTATTATGAATATATTATAAAATAAAATTATTATTATAATAAATATTATAATTATTTAAAATAAAAAGCCGCCATTGGTTAGGATTTTAAGGTTGCGTTTTAAATAAATATACCCGTCGAAGCTATTTTAATAATATAACCGTATTATTAAATTTATTATAATTTACCATAAAAGGTTATTTAGGTTTTAATTATTCGAATTATTATTATGATATTAATATACCCTTAAAAATAACCACCGGTATTATTAATTGCCCTAATGGTTTAATTCCATAAAAAATCGATTTTTATTCGCGAGTTTTAGATTTTTATAAATAGCCCTGCTTTTTAATACTAATATTATAATTATTCCTTTATTCCCTATATTATTAATAATACCTGTTTTATTTATATTGGTAATATTATAGGGGTAATATAGTATTTATAAATAAGGTCGGATAATTTAATAATATAAGCGTTTAAAACCTTAAATATAATATTATCGATTTTGGCCGATATAATTCTATAGGCTTAATATATTTTTAACTGGGGAAAACGCTTAATAAAGCGAGTTACCCAATTATGGCCTGGTCCTAAAAATCCCTCTGGAATGGCGCCATTATATCGTAAATCGCAAGCGAGTTTTCGAACTAATACATAAAAGGGCAAGATATTTCCTTTATTTAGATCGTAAATCCAGTCCCTTAAGATCGATTCCTGGCCATTTGTTAAAAATATCTGTGTTTTATACAATACCTGGCGGCATTTTACCCCGGCCATTCTTCCACGGAGAGTTAAGTACGGAATCTTAAATTCCTGGGCGGAGGAGCGGATTAAAGTACTAGAACTAATTTCATTAAGAGCCTTCGCGATGGCTCTATTGTCTGGTATCTTTTCGGATTTTTTGGTATTATTAAAGGGAGGAAATTGTGCGTTGGAGTTCCCCTGGTTGTGGCTTTTTAAGCGAGCGGGATCAAGGGGTTGTTGGCTTCCCAGTGACAGACGTTAAATAATATAAATAAGCTTGATTATTATTATTGGAAACGCATTTAATCGACGTTTATTATAAAACCTTTTACTATGCCTACTTATCGGTATTTTTACCGGGTTTCTAAATCTCTTTTGCATTTTACAACTCTCCCTTTTATTATAACACCTGTTATAGCGGGGAGTAGGTTTAATAACCTCGCTGCATGGTCGGTGTTTAAAACCAAGCTGTTTGGTTTGGTTAAACCTTTAATTGCCTATTTAGGAGTG